>PVIY010015470.1:0-53801 GCA_004026745.1 Myrmecophaga tridactyla | reverse complement strand
GAAAAATACCAGCAAGATACCTTTCAGATATAGTGTTTAATTTATATTCTAAGTTAAAAATTATTTTTTAAAAATTTATTGATAATATATCAAATAAAGAAATATTATTTATGATTCCTCTGCAACTGAGACATTACAAAATTTTACAAAACAATTACTTTTTCATGGTAAGTATAGTCCTGAAGTACTTTCCAAGAGAATTTTCACATGTACCAATTTAAAATTCATTTTGTACTTGCCCTTTAATTATATATTAAATTTATGAGCAGAAACTATCCAAGCTGCAAATGTCAACACATCTGTAACTTCAAAGAAAGAGCCTGTTTCACTGCAGATATCAGTTTGTGTTTTTTACTTAAAAAAATGAAAGAGATAATGAAAATGATTCTTAAAATATTTTATTAAATGGAAAAATTGTGGGGCTTAAAAGAATGCAAATTTTTTGAAAGTTGAATAATAGAAAGCAAGGTAATGTTTATAAATTCAAAAATCATATTACTTTAGTTTATCTATTCATTGCATAAATATGTGTATTTTTAAAGTCCTTCATATTTTGCAGGTTAAATCAAGCTATGGACATCCTCTGGCAGTCCCTGTGAAGACAGACGAATTCACTAGACAGATGATGAGTTTTGCATATGAACATCAATATATAAATCATACTATAGAAAAAGTTACATTAATTTTTGTGGCCTAGTAAAATAAGCTGGTGATCTCAGTCCAGTTGTTTGTGGGGTAAAAGAAATGAACATTAGAAGATACAGTGTTGTTGCTTTGAACAATTCCTGAAAATTAAAGTGCTAAAATCCATAAATAGTCCTCCTTAAAATATTTCCTAGAAGTCATGAAGACAAATTTGTATTTCCACCAAACTAGATACATGTAGTGAATTATTTTAAATTATTTTAAAGGTTTGTAAGTCATATGAAAAATTCTGTAAGTCCATAATTTCTTTGAAAGATGCAGAATTTTGGTCAACCAAATCTGAAGCTATTTCAAAAATACTCCGAAAGAGAGACAGAGACAGAGAGAGAGAAAATAAGAGAGAGAGAGATCTACCAAAAAAATTTTTGTTTTAGCATTTGTTTAGATTGGCATTTGGATGATCTGTTTCCAAATGTTTCTTGAAGAGGGTCTATTATAATGCAGATTTTGCCATTGCTTTATCAGGTGGCCAAAACCAATAATAATAATAGTAGTAACAATAATAATAATGATAATAAACCAACAACAATAATAATAATTGTCATTATTATTATTTTTATTAGTCTGATCAAAGGAACTTTGTTAAATCATTATATTGCACAATAAGGTCTTGATAGATAACTATTCTTTACACAGGATAGGTAGGAAACATGTAATTTTTCTCTATCTTTTTTGAAGTCATTTGCACTTGTTGAGATTCATGTAGGAAAAATTGTGACATATTTCAAAGAGGACCAAAAGATTAGTGGTGGTTATGCTTTGCTAGGCAAGATGTTGTCTAGATAATCTTCTGGATCATTGAAGCTACAGAGAGGGCTGTGGTAGAATGAAATGGATTGCTGCTCTCTGAACAGACATGTTTTGCATCTATTCTAAATTCATTTCAGGTCTCCTTATCTACCTATCTATCTATCTATCTATCTATCTATCTATCTATCTATCTATCTATCTATCTATCTATCTACCTACCTACCTATCTCTCACCTATCTATTATCAACTATCTATGGCTATTTGAATTATCTTTTGAACTACAGTAATATCTTACTAGGTGCCTCAGTAACTAAGGGGTTAGATAAAATTTTTGATACATGTTCATTTAATATTTGCATAAAAGTCATAATTATGCCCTCTAAAAATTAGCTCTTAAAACTAATCTAGATGCTGATGCTTCAATCTAATGGCTGAACTGCCCTTTTATGTCTAAGACTACAATTAATGCCCAAAGTCTGGACTTTTTATGCTTTCTGGCATGGCTTGCAAGTACTCTCTCTTCTTTTTCTTGGTTTCTCTACAAAGATACAGAATTCGCTGCATCTCTGCTTCAAGCATTTTTCCCTTTCTCTGGAGATTTGCATGTAGATATCAAAAGCACATTATCCCTGGGCTATTAAAGTATGCTTTAAGCACAAAGCTGTTTCTTAAAGGAAATATTTCTGTGTTTTTTTCCTTCTTTAACCATAATGGATGTTAAAAATAATGTTAACATTTTTTCAGTCTTCCCTAAATAATAGCAATCCAATTTATAATATTATCAAACAAACCATGTACATTATCTCAGTGGATAAGTCTATGAAAATTACCTGTTATGGTGTCTGAAACTATTTCTGAGCCCATTGTTTTTCATACATTTTCCTCTAGAACATGGTTTATTAATTCAACGAATATTTATTGATTGCAGTCTATTATGTACCAGATACTGAGCTAAATGCTGGGGTTAAAAGGTGATCAAGAAAGACAGACGGGGTTCCTGTTCTTAGACGTATTAGTTGTATATGTGGTCATTCAGGTGGCAGTTTATGTTTTGCCTATGAAAGGATGCTAGATTAGCTAACCAAATTAATTAAAAACCAACAATAGGGCAGTTTGTGTACATATTTATATGTAGACAATTGCAATTCCACTCTTTAAAACAAGTCTCTAATAATTAATAATCTTTAATGGACAACCTTTGGGGAGGACCCAGATTGCATCTTTTTAATCAATTGTGGGTATGTAGATATATATTTAGTAGTTTGCAGAGCATCTTGGTAGAATCTTCAACACAACTGTAAAATTTTGTCCTAGTTCATTTGTTCCCCCATAAAGAAACAAAAAAAAATCCAGAGTGAGGTAAGTCATTGTGTCTTTCTACCCTACTTTGTAGATAAAGCAAGATCTGCTTGACATCTAATTTCTATAGTGTGAAATCCAACCAAGATAGACCGGCAGGGTTCCACTTACTTGACAAGGCTTGCATGGTATAAGTTTTCCTTTAAAATAAGTATTTTTTCCTATTTTTATACCAAATACTGTCAAAGCCTTTTTCCTTTGATCACATTCATTTAATTATTGAGACTTAGCTCATTCTGCTCAATTAAGCCATCCCAAATGTAAAGCGATAAATAATGACAGCGCCTGTGATGGTGCAAAGAAATTCCTGTGCATTAACGTAGCTAAATAGAAAGCTCCATACAGACCAACAGTCACCTTAAAAGCCTCATTCTGGGAAAAAAAAAGTATATTGGGAAAAAAGTCTGGGGTATGACACAATGCACAATAAAATGGTTTAGTGCCCAGAGGAGTGTGCATTTGCTTAGAATGTGTATAAGTAAAACAGAAAGTTAAAGCTGCCTTTACCACTAAACTCTACTCTGACATATTGCTGAAGTGTTCCACCACTGCCTAAGCAAGTCAAGAACTTTTGGAAGTCACCTTTAATTACTGTACCACTGAAATAACTAGCTAATACATTGTGCACAGGTTCACTGATTTAGTAATTAATTAACTTTAAATGAGGATAATAAAACAAACATGGGCATGATTACTGTTATTCAGTAATCAGGATTGGATTTATTGGACTAAAAATGAAAATTGAATTTATGCAAATAAAGAAGGGATTGAGTTTTGCTTTGCCATTTTCACTCTGGAGGAAACAATTCTAAGAATCCCAGTGGCAGGCAAATGTGAGAAGGGAAAAACTTAGACTAGGCCATGGCTAAGGAAACTTTCTGTGGAAGTTAGTAAATAGTTCCAGTCCAAATGTCTAAGAAGTTGTGTTGAATTCAGGTCAGATTCAGACTTGTTTTAATATCAAAGTGTTCATATTGGTGAGTAAAAGCAAGACAGCAGATCTTTCTGAGTAGTAGTATTTCTAGCAGTCAGATTGGTGATGCCATATTGATTATAACGCCAGAGTACCTTTGCTCCATTATAGATTGAATGGAACAGTTTAAAGATGGTCAGACTCTCCACTGAGCAGGTTTAGATCAATCAAGTAAAAATGTGTTTAAGTAATCAATCTATAGGTCTGTGTTACATATGATATTAGGACATTTCAGAAAAACCACCTAATGAAGGGTTAAGCATTCAGGTTTTAGAATCAGACTTTCCATGAATGAATTCAGGCTGAACCAAATGGGAACATTACTTCACCTTTCTCTGTCTCAATTTCCTCATCTCTAAAATAGAGATAATGAGAGGACCTAACTTTATCGGACTGATGTATTTACATAAGGTGAGACTTGTAAAAAACTGAATAGTGCCTGAAACATAGTAAAGATGGTAGTTGCTAGTATCAATAACTCTGTTTTGTAAATGTATATGTTACTAATTTGATCTAAAAATTTACTGGCAGGAAAAATGTAAGTGACCTTGATGTTAATTATCATATCCTCTCTTGGTCTCTGCTTTCTATGCGTGTATGTTTAGAACAAATGATAGAAATGATAGGGTTACAAAAGTATTCGAGCTAGTTTAATCAAGGTTTATTTGCCTTACCACTTAATGGCTATGAAATTTTCTGACTACTTGATTTTACATTCTATCCTCTTGGGTAGAAGAGGAAAATGTCATTATCAGATCTGTACATTGGCTAAGCAAAAGGAGAGCAAGGAGAGAAGACATTCTACTTTTGTTTTTGTTTACTCCCTTCATCTCAAGTGCATCTGTTGTGAAGGTGCTGAGACCCCATCACAAAAGAAATACTTCCACTTGGAAGGGAGTCTGGACAGAAAAAGGAACAGAAAAGAATTGCAAATTCCTTTTAGATCTCAGCTTGATTCTCAACGTGTCTCCTCTCCTTTTTGCAAAATCTTCACATGCTTTTGTATTCTACGGTTTATTCTGATGACTATGTTAGGCACTCAGCTGGTCTGTCACTCTGTTAAAATTTTTGTTAGAAGCCACCCCTGTTTTGCTCAGCTTGCATTTTTTCACCAACACAGTGCAGATGAAAATGCACACATGCACCCACACTATAAACCCAACAAAAATAAAGAACATTCAAATCAAAGATATGTTTAGAGCTGTGCTTCATTAAGTGTGAAAGCATAAAAAAATCACTGTTGACATAAGCTATCAAAAAGTTTGGTAGTTTTACATGAATTTCAACTCATATTTATGTCTCATATGCATATTTCAAGACAGTATTTTAGAAATGTTCATACATGCAGAAAGGCTCCTTTTGTAAATCAGTAAAATATACAGACCGTTTTGCTATTTGCTCTGAACTGTGAAACTATTTATTGTATAAATAGTTCTAAGGTTACATTCCGGGATTATTATGCCACTTGGCTACCTTATGATTTAAAGGCTTTCCTATATAAAGATGATTATAAGGTATTCAATTAAAACTCTTATTTTATGAAAATACACATTAATAAAGCTTAATGATTATGACAATTACTCTCAGAAGTACTTGAAAGGCAGTACTTTAAAAATCAGTTCCACATCAAATGCTCTACTTTTCTTTAAAATGTCATCTAGCACTGGAAAAGTTTAGCTGTGATTTGTATTAATTGAGATCATTATAAATGAAGGTTTCATAAACACTTCAGAAACTTTTATGTTGTCTACTATTCAGTTAGATTCCAAACAATCATTATTATTATAGTACCATGGTAGTAACTATTAAGCCACAATGACATACTTTAGACTAATTTAACATTTTAGTGAAGATTAGTAACATGTTACCATATACAAGTTATCTAGGGACTATTAAAATCTCTAACTAGAAGGCTGACCCCATTCTAAGCACTGGGGTCAATCTTACCCTAGAGAGAATGACGTAGGAGTGCTAAGTCGGCAGTTTATAGAGTACAGAGAGATCATTTTAGCTCTGAAGGGACATATACCAAAAAACTTAATATATATATTGCTATTTTGTAATAATTAGTAAATAAAAGATGTTATTTGTAAAAAGATTTGACTCTAACCATAGTAGCAGATTACTCAAGTATTTAACAGCCCTAGGAGTCTACGCTTGCCTTGAACCTTTAACAGTTCATGATGTCTTAATTATTTTTTTCTGTTTCCAAGTACTTGTGTGATATTTCTGTCAATCCAGACTAAATCCATACTATCTAGTTTCAGGTTTACAGATTAAATCCATAATATCTAGTTTCAGGCTTCTCTAAAGTTGTCTTTGCTTATTTTGCAATGATTTGCCTTAACCAAAATTTTAGAACTGCCTATTTTGACATATTTTAAACTTATGGACATAGGAAAAAAGTTTCTTACAGCAAATATAGTTCAATTTTCTTTAATTGTTCCAGAAGCAAATTACTATTCATCTATAAGCCAGAACCTTATCTGCAATTTGGCAGTTGTAACATTTTCAAACAGCTGAGAATAAATTTGGTGTTTAAAAAGCAGTGAAATCAAGAAAAACACAATAAGCAATTCTATTGAATGTTTTAAAGAATTAAAACAAGAAAGAGAAATAAAGAAGCTAAAAGTGTTAGGGTGTTTTATGAAAACTTTTATTTTAAACTCAATTTCAATTTAGATGAGTGATTTCCTTAATCATCCCTAAGATTTTTCTATACAGTTGGAAGAATGTATCTGTCAAGTAGCAACTGAGTCAGAAAGAATTAGGTCAGGAAAATAGTCTCACACTTACTATCACATAATGTAAGGGACTTTTTTTTTTAATTATGGAAGTTTCAAAATACCTACAAAGTAGAGAGGAGAGTATAATAAACACCCATGAATTCATCATCCAGCTTCAACTCTTCTCAACATTTTACCAATCCTTTTATCTGGCCCCTCTCATTTTCCCTGCCTCTCCCACTCTGAGTACTTTAAAGCAATTCCCAACATCATATTTTCCCATAAATGCTTCAGTATTTATCTCTAACTGAACAGCACTTAAAAACTAACTACAATTAATTACCAAACCTAAAAAAATTAGCAATTATTTTTTTATCTTCTGATAACCATTTTTTCCCTCCATTTCCCTGATTTTCTCTTCCCCAAAATGGTGTCTGATCAAATCAGGATCAAAGTGCACAAATTTCATTTGGTGGATGTGTCACTAAATTCTCTTTTAATATATAATATTTTCTACCTCATCCCATTTTAATGTCATATATTTGTGGGAAACCTGGGTCTCTTTAAGGCAGAGGGACTAAAATAGAACAAAATTCAACATATAAAACTTTTACTGTCATCTAATTTTCACTGAGAGTTAATTTTACGAAGTTATTCTTTGTAAATAGTTTTCTCTGTGAGGGGGATAACTATGGAGGTAGGAGAGCTGCTATATGTACAGAGTTCCTGGCCCTCCTTAGTCCTATTTCAGCTAAAAGAGCTTTGTTTCTCTTTGTTTTATATATGGGACTTTTTCATACAACTTAGTCTGAAGCCTGCATTCAAGTCCTTGCTTTCAATGAATTCTTGAACTCTTCTCTGCTCACTGCCACCTCCACATAGTACCCTTCTGCAGGCACAGCAACCGAACCCCTCGCCTCCCACCTCCAAAGGCTCTGCAATGACAAGCTTTACAGCTATTTTAGCATGACAGGTGGAGGAGTATATCATAGGGCAACATTTTTAAAGAGTTTCTCAGATTTTCCAAAAAATCATCGCTAATCATCTTTGTAACTTGGGATCTAACCTCACCATATTGAGTCATGCTTGTACATTTTCAAAACAGAAGAAATTCCAAGCCTACTTATTCTTAATAGAGATATCATTCTACTATATTCTGAGCCTTATTCTCCCAGACCAGAGTCAATTAGAGATGTTCAATTAAAGGAAGAGAAGTTATTGCTTTTAGATATTAAGTAAATGGAATGTCTGATAGATTGACCTATTTATATATGAATATATACATAAAATTATTCTAAAATTTAAAAATGCATACTATTCACTAATTATCATTCATTGAGCCCCTACTATATGTAACAATATGTAATGGGCTGTGCTCACCTCTTTATACATATCAACTACATTGATCTTCACAATAACCTTTGAGGTAGGAACTATTATCTTCATGTTCCAGAAGAACAAACTGAGACTTAAGACAACTATCAAAAGATTACAGATCTCGCCTGCCAAGCCAGAGACCCGGGTTCAATTCCCAGAACCTGCCCATGCCAAAAAATAAAATAAAATAAAATAAAAAATATGAAGCCTACATGGAAAAGAATATGAATTCATGAAATGTGAGCCTATCTTGAGCCTGGTCTGTTCACCATTATCCGATAGAGAACAGTAGAGTGTCGTCAATGGGTGAACAGGTAGCCTTGGCAGTCACTGAGGAAATCCTCCTACTATAGTAAAACCCAACAATTAAATCCATGATAAAGAATTTAAACTAAAAGTGAAAGATGAATTCTTCATAGTATATTTTGTTGAGAAAGTTGGGGAAGATATTTCTTAGTATATTAATAAATATATTAATCCTAAATGGACAGATTATTATGTAGTCGTCATTTCTGACAGAGGAATAAATTTCTGCTATCTTAAAAAATGTATTTATGCAATTCATATGAGAATTCATTCTCGATAAATAAGGTGTATTATGTTCTCTTAACCCTCAGCACTTTTCGGGACTAGACTTTAGAATTCAGAAGAGTAGCAGAATCTATTAAGTGACTCTTATTTCCACAATTATTACAAAATAAAGTGTCATAAAGGCTCTGGGATTTGCTGTCCTATAAACCAGAATTTGATCATCTTTGCTATTTATGGTTGTGTGACCTTGAACAAGCTAGTAAATCTTTCTAATTCTTTTTTCTAATCTGCAAAATAATATCTACTCCATAGGATTATTGTAAGGATTAATCTGTAAAGCATCTCACTAGTAGGTGCTCAATAAACTATATCTAATTCACACATATACAAGTCTAAAACACATACATACTGTAGTTACCATTATTGTCTCTTTAAAAGAAAAACTTAAAATCAATATATGATTTACTATATAAGTGAGATTAACCATTTAATTTTTACTTCTGCCTAATTTAATGGTCAGCACTAATAATCATCTTAATAATGGAAAAAAAAGAAGAATAATAGAATATCAGTGTTGGAAAAAACCTTATAAGTCATTGAATCCTTGTCACAAAATGCTATAAATATCCTCCTGTCCTAGTTTGCTAGCTGCCAGAATGCAACACACCAGAGATGGATTGGCTTTCAATAAAAGGGGATTTATTTTGTTGGTTCTTCAGAGGAAAGGCAGCTAACTTTCCACTGAGGCTCTTTCTTACGTGGAAGGCACAGGATGGTCTCTGCTGGTCTTCCCTCCAGGCCCTTGGGTTCCACCAACTTTCCCCAGGGTGACTTCTTTCTCCATCTCCAAAGGCCTGGGCTGAGCTGCAAGTGCTGAGATGAGGAATGCCGAGCTGCTTAGGCTGTGCTACGTTGCATTCTCTCATCTAAGCACCAGCCAATTAAGCCAAACGTCACTCATTGCAGCAGACACGCCTCCTAGCTGACTGCAGATGCAACTGGCAACAGATGAGGTTCACGTACCGTTGGCTTATGTCCGCAGCAACAAGACTAGGTATGTTCACCTGGCCAAGTTGACAACTGAATCTAACTAACACACCTCCCCATCCCTTAACCTTCCCCCAGAGAATACATACACACGTCTTAGAGCATGAAGGAGTTATTGAAATAAATAGAGCATGTATTGTTCACTGAACATACTGAAATGCATGTACTAATGTAGAATGGTCTTATTTATTGTCCCAGTTCCCCCATATACTTTTATTCCACAGTTAGATTAAAAAAAATTCTGAACAGTATCAAACTGTGCAGTTCATAACCAAAGAAAGACAAAAGATTGTACACTCATATGGAAGGGGCTACTCTTTTACATATAACTAAAATAATGTATCTCATCACTGCACCCTTATCACCTCCACTATCTCTATTGGATTGTGAGCATCACTGATTTTCGGCAACATCAAGACCATCATTATCGAAAGCACCTAATAGTCGTTGACCACTTGATTCCAAACAACCATGCCTTTATTAAATTAGTTATATTCACCACTTACTATGTACAAAACACTGTACTAATGGCTGAGGAACTTACAATCAAATGTAAATTCTCTCTCTCATAAACATGGATATCATTCAGCTTTTCATATAAAGATATTCTGACTAGAAAATCATTTAGAGATGCAGATATAGCTGAAAAATTGAGATGACTATTTTTTCTTCACTCAGTCCGTATGGAAAATTATTTGGATTACTATTATTAGTTGATAAGTGAAGGGCTTGTTTGAATTTCTGCCTCTTGGCCACAAAGTTATGCAAATATAGATTAATTTAGCTACTTTCAAGAGAATTGATAGGCATAATGTTATGTTATAATAAACCAAACTTCCATTGAACTAATGAAACCCAAATTTGGAGAGCTGGCCTTTCAAATAACTAAATCTCCTGGTAAATTAGTGATACAGGGGCCGTTGGTGATCTACTCTCATAATAGCTCAAGCTACAACCTATGAGTGGGTTGTGTTGAAAGACGTTTACCAGAACGTTTTAAGATTTTAAAATGCCCATTCTCATGGAAACACTGTAGAAATGCAGATGCCCAGACTAATTCTCAAGTGAATCTGACCTGAAATAAGTTCAGTCCATGAAAATAATAGAACATTTTTTAACTGTGAAAGAGATTTGCAGTCATCTAGTTCAAATTCTTGTTTTATAAATGAGGTAACTGAAGTATAGAAAAGTTGAGTAATGAGCAGGAAACCCATGCCCCAGTAGGATTTAGGACTTCACCACAAGAAGAGAGGTTAAAATCCCTAGACATGAATAATTTCATACCTGCATAGAAAACAGAGCTTAATCATATTATACCACATCGTTCTATTCCAAGGCATGTCCAGGTCAATCACTAAGCTGGACAATTGAGGAAAAATAAAGCGGTTGGAGACTGTACTAGGTAATACTGTACTAAGGAGTAGTACTTTCAAATTGGAATATGCATATTTGTAGACTGAGAATGATTATACTCTTGTTCTAAATTTAAATTAATAATTTATTTTTGATATTTTGGATGTCCCATTCACATTTTCTTCTGCCTTAGTCTCTCTGGATTTGTGTCTTTTTTCCCACTGTAAGAGGGTGAAAGCTCTAATACTAATGTGTGATAGAGAAGTTTTCTAGTTCCTTATGTTGTCTAGATGTGCCAGGAGCTGTGAAGTGTAAAATCATGCTAAATACTAAATTACTTACTGTGCTATGATTCCAAGGAAAATAGCTCATATTTCATTATAAAGAAGCTTTTTACTTATATGTGCAAAATTTATTCATAGAACTATATAAAGCATTTAGCTTTTAGGAGAAGCTGTGTGAAAAATGTGTTTTGGATTGTCTTCAAAGGGAAAGTGGTTGAAAATTAATCATTTTGTATCTGATTGCAAAAGGAGCTAAAAAAATAACCCTCTCTCCACTCCTCCCAACTTATTTGGAGGAGTGTTAACTGTTCAAAGCCCCAATGAATAGCAAATAGAGGGAAAGGAAACAAATAGAGGGTGAGGAACAAAAGATATTTGTGCACGTGACTTACTAGGTACTATGTGAAGGTCTAATAATTTACAAAGCAAGTCATACAGACTTGCTTCAAAACACAAAAGGAACACTCTTTCCCTGAATAAATGAAACCTCTTTTAAAATGGAACTTTGATTAAGGCCCTTTTGGAGATCAAAGAGGATAAAATACTTAATACTGAATTCACGTAATTCAACTTCGCCAACTATGTCTGAACTTGATTCAAATTATCATAAGATAATTTTTTACGTCTTTACATATTCCCATTCTTCTATTTCTTTTCTTCTTCTTCTTTTTAGGCTAAAAACTTTGTTGTTTAAGTGTTTTGTATATAACAGTTAATCTTAATAAATAATTAAATCTTATTTCTGATTTGTTAGATTTGATTTGGTGGTTAGAGTTTATTGGCTGTTAAATGAACACTGGATCATTAACCAAAGAAACTGATTATAAAATGAGACTGATATAATTTATCTGACATAACATAATATTCCAATGGAAATAAGAAGTCCCGAAAAGCTTTGGACAATATGAATGTAAAAGGGTTCGATGTGGCTTCAGAGTGAAGTTATGAAAATAAGTTATTCAAAACCTTAAACTAAATTATATTTTTATACATTTTTCATCTTTAGGTATAAAAGGTATCCAGTGAACTAAAGAATATTTTGACTTGAATTTTTGAATTTTTTTTCAGGTCCGTTGGGACTTAATTTATGGATTAGGTGTTTCATTCAAAGTCAGCGGAAAGTGAGAAAGGATGGTGAGAGAAAATCCAAAGGTAGTTCATGTTCACTCTATTATGGTCACATTTGCCACATTTATTTATGCTGCCAGGAATTTGGTTTGCATAGTCTCAGGGTTTACTTATGATGACCCAAGCAGTCAGTATAGATCCCCATTTTGAGGATAAGGAAACTGAGGCATCCAGGCCACTCCAAAGGAAATTTGTGCTACTAAGTTGCACGCCCAAAACTTTCTGAACTAAAATCACCCACTTTTACCCACTAGAGTAAACAATGGCTTATTGAGCACATTGGACGCTCAGAGTGGATTGTGTTTTAAACTTTCCTTCCCAGATATGATATTCTCATTAATAATCAGATAATGCATAAATAATAATAGTAGCCAGAAAAGAAATATAGCGAAAAGCTTATTGCACTGAATTTTGCCTGCTTTCATTCTGGTAAAACAAACAAAAAAAATTAAATAAGAAAATATGTATCATAGTACAAAAAAAGAGAAGTGGATGGGTTAAACTACAACCTCCAAAAAAGATATTTTGAAGTCCTAATCCCCACTCCCTCTGGATGCTACTGTATTTGGAAATAAGGTCATTACAGATGCAACTAGGGGAGTTCAAAACAGGTCATCCTGCAGTAGAGCGAGCCTTAGTCCAATATGATTAGTGTTCTTCTAGGCAGGAGAGAATTGGAATCAGGCAGATAGAGAAGGCCATGTAACTGAGGCAGAGGTTCAGCCCTGCCAGGAATGCCCAGGATGGCCCGGCCAGTGCCAGAAGCCAGGGGAGAGGCATAGAACGGATTCAGACTTCAGAGGGGATGTGGTCCTTCCTACCTTGATTCTGGACTTCTAGCCTCCTGAAACATGAGACAAGCACTCTCTCTTGCTTTAAGCCACCTAGATGATGGTGCTTTTGGAAGCCCTAGGAAACTAAGAGAAGAAATAATGGACTCATATTTTAATTCCATGAATGCAATTTTGGAAATATGGAAAAATCATTTAAATCATTTTTCAATCCTTTACGTTTTAAACAGAAATATAAATAAAAACCCAAGTGGCAACATAGGATAGAATAACTGAAATAAATCAAGTTCTGTTTCTTTGTCATGACTATGACTGTTCTATTAGGTTGATATTGTTTAAATGCAGAAATATGTTGTACCATGGGTTTAGAGATGCGAATCAAAGTGATCTGAGATGATACCAAATCATTACAAACTCCTTCTAAAAATGACTGTGTTATCTCACTTCTAGTGTGTTGAGGGGGCGTGACCCTTAGTGTGGGTATGTGTGATGAAAACATTCTTAGAAATTAATAAGCACATTTCAACAGTTTATCTTGATGCTGAGGCTTCCATAGCAGTTCTGAAACAGTTCATTTGCATCATAGCAACTAAATAGAATCTCATAAAATTTAACATTTTTCTTTTAATTAGGTAAAAAGCTGAAACAATTGTATTACTCCATTCAATACTGCAGGTCAGTCTTCGTACAATGATACCTCTACTAGTGGCTCCCAAAATTGTCATGTTGCCCTTCACTCTTCTGTTTTTGTTTATGCTGGACTCTCTGTCTAATCTTCTTAGCCACAATGTCTTATCATCTTTGTAGATTCAAACATGGGAAGTTGTTAGGGAGTGTTTCTTATCATCATCTCAGATTTTATAAGATTGAGGTTTGTTCAAATATGCTTCCATTGTCTCCTGTGCTTTTCCTGGTCATGCACGTTATTATACTCTGCTGAAATGTTTATTTAAATATCTTTTTCTTCCCTTGTTTGAGGCTGTTTATTTGTGTACCCCACTGTCCACTTCCCTGATATTTACTACATATTTGTACAATGAACATAGAAACTTCGCAAAGAAAAATAGCATAAAAAATGCTGAGACAATGTTTTCATTCTTTTCAGCTAATCACAATACCTTGCAATCACTTCAAACACCAGGTGTTAAAAAATAGTGTGTCAGCCTGTTTCTCCTTTCCCATTTTCCTTGTTTTGTTTTGCAAACAATCAACTTTATTTAAGCAATTATCAATCATATGTGACAGTTTCCTTAAATATAAATTGAGTTGCCACAAGTTGCTTAAAAAAAGGATAACCCAAAATAAGGGTATTTAGTTCAGTTCACTTGAGATTAATGGCTTCCTGTCCTTAAGAAGGTAATGCAGAATGCTACAAGTCAAATAAAACCAAGCTGCCTGTCCAACTATCTTCCTCTCCCAAATGTTTCCTAACCTGAGAGAAGGTATCCACCTACTCACCCAATCAAAGTAACAATGTTACTGATGGACTGCTCCCTGTCCAGCTCTATGCTAGGCACTAGGGGTCTGTCCCACAGAGTCTCCTCCTTAAATACCTTGTTCTGACAATCTTATATGTAAAATCATACAAGCCATCACTTTCTTCCTTCTAAATGTGTCTTGATTCAAATTGTCCACCTCTGTCCATTTCAGTTATGCAAATCTGATCACATCACTTCCCTAAATATGACCATCTACTGTGGAGTTGAGCAGATGATCTGCACGAATATTTTGATATTTTGATACTCTTTTCCCCACCCCTCTATTTCATTTGCATTTAATTTAAATCTTACATGGATTCCTACCACTACCACTGCACCTAATGTCAAGAAAAGTACTCATAAACGCTTTCTCAGTTTCGGATATAATCACAAGATCATTAAATTATATTACTGTTTTATTAATTTTCATTAAACAATAACAACTTCCTTGCATTTTTGATGTTTCTGGAGTTATTAAAAGCCAAGGTAAAATCAGAGCACATAAATTTAAGCCCATAAAAATTGTTCTTAAAACAGAGATACAAAATCATTGTATCATGGAAGATAGAAACTTGGATGTACCAAAAGCCTGGGTTGTTGTTTCGGGTAGATCAAGCCTGGAAAAAGACACTAAGGTTGCACCCTTGATAGCTTGGAGTTAGAAAAAATTAAGTTTTGGGGTCTCTTGATATGGATTCTGAGTCAGAGAACTACAGAACTAGAAAGAAGGAGAAACCTGATCTTCTTAATCTTTCTTTTCCTGTAGTCTTAATTCTACGCATTCATTTTCTAGAATGTCACCAAACTTAATATTGTCTTGAATATTGAAAATCTAAAAAAACTCCTTGGCCTTTGCTTAGAGAAAAAGTAAACAAAAATCATCTTGTGATGCAAGTTACTATGATTTAGTGTTGGGCTCACAGCTGTATTGATAACAACAGGCCATAAGTGGCTACTTAGATGATTTGGGCAGACTATTTAAACTCCCAGGGCATGTTCAAAATGGGTGATTACAAAAAATTCACTGAAGAGACTATTTATAAAGGCATTGCCAGGATTAAGGGAAACCAATAGAGAATGGTGAAGTACCCTGAATCTGGCAACAAATGGAAGCAACTACTATCCTTGGATCTGAAGGAGTAAAAAGTTGTGGCTACTGAAACCCCATAAAAACCCCTGGTATTTGTAGGGGCATAAAAATGGGGCCTTTGGTAGAAAATGTAGCCACTGCCAATCTGCAGTCCAGCAGGGATGTGAATTGAGGAAATAGATACCCAATTTCTCTTTAATCTAAATTTCTGACTTCCCATTGGCTGAACTCTCCAGAATCCAGAAGGGAATGAAGTATGGTGGATGAAGTTGTATTAGGGTTGGCCAGCCAGGGCACAGAATCAGTACAGGGCAAATAGAATATTCAGCACACCTGTCTTATGGGGTTTTTGTGAGGATCTTGTAAAAACTATGTAAATTAAATTCCTTGTACGAAGTAGGACCTCAAATATGAGAATTCTTTTCCTCCTCTCTTCAATCATTCCTTTTTTATACAAATGGTATGGGTTAGTTAAATATTGTTGGACAAATTAAGGAGGGGATAGGTTCTAGTAATAGATTTTTCTACTGGATGTGATTGATGCTGGTAATGGGAGGAAACCTGTACAGAAAGATGAATACATCATCCTTATAGTTTCATAGAATAGACAAGTTCCTGCATCTAGCAGGAAAAAGTGAATATCTCAAAGAGAGCTCAGGAATTATCACAGGAATCATCATGAATCCAAAAAGAAAAGAAGATCTTTGATTTCAGGGAATTCCATTAACACTGCTGAATCAGCGGGTAGTATGATTCCACTCAATGTGCTACTATCCACTCAAAGATTTGGATTCAAGAGCAAGATTTCAATTCCTAAGGCAGATGATAGAGTTTGGGCCCTCTCATTAGGGCAGTACTGAGAAGGTCTGTTTGATGACTTGCCTGGGAGAAAAAAGCAGGGTACCAATAATTAAGATTTGTGTACAAAGTAGAGATTTGATCTTAGTAAGACAGAGAGAAAACAACAGCTGGAAACTTGGCCCCAAGTTCACAGCCAGGTTGATATTCAATTATTCACTAAATAGTTATAAAGTGCTGGCAATGTATAAAACAATATTCCTGGAGCCAAGAATATACATCTCTGTCCTCAAGGATCTCATAGGCCAATGGAGATCAATACATTAGCATATACTTGTCATCTGACATTTTAGTTTGCAAGCTGCTGGAATGCAATATACCAGAAATGGAATGGCTTTTAAAAAAGGGAATTTAGTAAGTTGCAAGTTTACAGTTCGAAAGCCATGAATATGTCCAAATTAAAGCAAGGATATAGAAATGTCCAATATGAGGCATCCAGGAAAAGATACATTGGTTTAAGAGGGTCAATGACATTTAGGGTTTCTCTCAACTGTAAAGGTACATGGCAAACATGGTGACATCTGCTAGCTTTCTCTCCAGGCTTCTTGTTCCATGAAACTCTCCCAGGGGCGTTTTCCTTCTTCATCTCCAAAGGTCTCTGGCTGTATGGGCTCTCGTGGTTCTCCTGGCTCTCGTGGCTCTCAAACTCTCTCCAAAAATATTTCCTCTTTTAAAGGATTCTGTAAAGTAATCAAGACCTACCTGAAATGGGTAGAGTCACATCTCCATCTAATCAAAGTTCACATCTCTGTTGAGATAATCTAATCAAATTTCCAACCTGCAGTGCTGAATGGGGATTAAAAGAAATGTTTGCTCCCACAAGATAGGATCAGGATTAAAACATGGCTTTTCTAGGATATATAATCCTTTCAAACCAGCACACCTGGTATGGTAAATTCAGTGGTAAAGATTTTCCTTAATTTGTTCATACTGGCCTTGCTTGGAATGCCTTCCCTCTGCCTTCTATCCTTTTGCCAGAAGAGAACAAGGCATATCTTCTCATGGCTCCTCTCTAAATTCCTATCACTCAATCCCACATAAATTTTAACCCACTTGTACTTCTGGTTAATACCTGCACTATCCATTCTGACACATATTTGTTACCTTTAGTTCTTGTTTAAAGGTAGTTCCTTATGGCAGACATTCTCTGCCTCACACTGCCCTAAGCATTAGGGACATAAGTATAAAAAGATAGGCATAGTTATAGGTATGGAGCCAACAGCCTGCCATGGAAAAGAGTCAATAAATATAGAATTGCAGGTATAGGAAGTGAGTACTATGACTCTGGGATGTGGTAGGATAACATAAAGGTATAGGTAGTATTATTTTTGTAATTACCAGGAGGAGAAATTATACAGAATGATTTCATATGGATCCTTCTATATGGATTTCATCTTAGGCAGTGAGTTTCAAAAGAAATTGGGGCTAATCTGAGTAATGCAAATATTAGAGACCCCCAATTTAATAAGTCAAGCTCTTATTCTTGGGGCCTGTCCTATGAAACTTTTTCCTACAAAGGAAAAGCTGAGCCTACTTACAATTATGCCTAACATAAAAGTCATCTCAAGAGAAGCACTTTTGTTTGTGGCTTAGATGTGCTCTCTCTCTCTCTCAGTCAACTTTGCAAATAAACTCTTACCTTCCCCCCCTATATGGGACATGACGCCCAGGGGCACAAACTTCCCTGGCAATGAAGACATGACTCCCAAGGTTGAGCATGGCTCTGGCATGTGCAATTGTGAATGACTTCTTGACCAAAAAGGGGAAAGAAAAGAAACAAAGTTTCAGAGGCTAAGAGATTTCAAATAGAGTAGCGAGGTCATTCCAGAAGTTATTCTTAAGCATTATATAGATATTCCTTTTAGTTTCTAGTATATTGAAATAGCTAAAAGAAAAAAAAGAAAATACCTGAAACTGGTGAACTTTAATCCAGTAGACTGGATTATTCATGATGACCATATAACTATATAGATTTCATCACATGATCATGTGATTGGGAAAGCCTTGTGACCGACACTCCCTTTATCCAGTGTATGGGCAGATGAATAATAAAATAAAGACAAATAAATAAATAAATAATAGGGTAGGATAAGGGGTATAGAGTCTTTCAGTACCTCTTTTTGTTTATTTTATTTTAGTAATGAAAATGTTCCAAAATTGATTGTGGTGATGAATGCACAACTATATGATGATACTGTGAGCCATTGATTGTAAACTTTGAATGGATTATTTGGTGTGTGAATATATCTTAATAAAATTGCATTTAAAAAGTCTATAATTTAAAAGACTGAGGAAAATAGAAAATCAAATGGCACTTTACTAATAAAGAGACCATTTATGATGAAGATATTTGTGACATAGCATCCAAAGCAACAAACTCATTTACAAACATGAAAGGGTATAATCTCTGTTGAAACAGATCACCGAAAAGTCTCTTTCTTTCAAAAATGAGCTTAAAATTTAAACATTATCAATGGCTTGTCAGTAAATAACATGCACTAAGAAGCCAACGTCCTCAGGACTTTATAGGGATATAATGAATTAGAGGTCAAAGTTTCTAAACACTGGGGATTCTTTTTTTTAAAAATAAGCCTGTTATTCCAGGTAAGTTAAAACAATACAAAATAATATCTAAGTCTAAACAATTGCTGTACATTCCTAATGCCAATGAAATATCAATTGTTTTTTTAAACTGAGACTGCTCTCTTTACTTATCCCTAAATTTTTCTGCATAAAATATTACACTTTTTAGAATGTCTCTAATCTTTGTCCATCTTGCAGGTCTGAGGCAGAGAGGAGGGCAAATAATTGTATTGAATAGGAGACCCTATACTATATATATCAAGTTAGGACCCTTTTAAAATCATTTTTTTTTACCTCCAATTCTCTATTTTTCCACTTCATTACTTCACCCCCAAACAAACCCAACAAATGCCTATGAAGTGATTCAATGGAAGGGTGACAGTGACCAGATGGAGTGGAGAAAATAAAGAAGCAGTTATAGTCAACCCTTCTTTTCTCCTTTTAACCCTTCCCAGTATAGATGCATTACCCTTAGGAGAAAATGTTTCATGGCTAAATTCACTCAATTATCTAATCAATATTATTGATCATCATCTATGTAGGGTAGTTAGGACTATTCTGAAGGCCTGTGAGAATCCTCAGCTTGCTGAGAATTTCTTGCCCCTTCAAACCAATATTCTTTAAGTATTTATTCATCATTTACTTACTAGGATGAGGGAGAAAGTGTTTTTTAAATAATAAATGTATGCATTTTTATGTTCAAAATATGGGATTTATTATAGGAGCATGAATTCATAAAAAAGTTTTATGAGCTAGACAATATCGTAGGAGACTTATTAAACTGTTTACATTAATCACTTGGTAAACAACCCAATGCCAAGCATTGATAAGTTTCAGGATTCAAACTGATGTCTACTGTTGATTTCGGATAATACTCAGTTCACTGATCTAAAGATTAATGTACAGACTATAAGATATAATATGCAGCCTACATTAACCTGTCCCAATGTACTCCAGAGTGACAGGTCAACAGAAGCAAGAAGGGATTTAATCTAATTGGTTGTGTGTATGTGTTTGGGTATATTTGTTTACTTCCACTTGAGGGAATTAGATGAGGAATCGAGATAGGATCCATTTTTATTTGTGTGGATTGATGCTCTGAACAGTTCCCTACTCTTCGCCAACCCCCAAGCCAAACATTGAAGCTACTCTCACAGTTACTCTCACAGATGTTAAAGCTAAAAAATTCGTTAACTATTAGCCATTGAGTAACAAATTGAAGAAGAGGTAAATCTGAAAGAAGGCTACATTACTTCTGGATATCAGATACCTGATAGCTCCTTTGGGTTTTGGTGTTTAAAAGATTCATTAAAAAGGCAGTTTCTGTAGTAAATAGAACAATAAATTTTTATTTAGAAGGCTCGTGTTTAAATTTGAGTTACATAAAGCAGAGGTGAAAACTTTAAGAAAAAATTATGAAAAGATAGTTTCTTAGTGTGCATTTATTTTATACATAAAATACACAGTTCACTTTAAGTTGCATATTTCCAGTAATGACTTAGAGAAAAGGCAGTAAGAAAAAAGGTATGGTATACATCTACTGCTCAATATCTTTGGATAGGTAGAGCTTGAACAACAGGGGAATGATGGCTGAATTCAGTGGACTGAACCACTCAATAAATATGTGAAAGCCACCTTGAGCTGTGAAATCTACTTTTTACAAACTGAGATTTTTTTTTTTTTTTTTTTGAGCTGACCCATGCTTGTCACACTGACTGTGAAACGTGCTATGTTTTATAGCTACATGCTCCTTTTCAGGAATTGACTGGTTAAATGACAGGTATTCAGGAACTATCGCATATTGAGTCATAGTCACACGAGTATGAAAACACTACAAATGAGGTAGAGATGGGATTATGTTTAGTAGCATCCCTTTCCACACCAAACTAATTTCTCCTCCCCATGCATAGCTTGCAAAGTATTTTTCACCTCTCTGTTAGAGGGTCCTCTTCTGGTCCCAGTTTTAACATCTTCATCTCAGTTTTTCCTAGCCCTTTCACCCTCCCAGTTTTGCCTCTCCCTGTCTTTTCTTTTGATGATCTATCACACATCCTTACTGAATCACTTCGCTATTGAAAAATACCTTTCGTAGGGAAAACTGTGTAAGTAAAGCAACTGCCCTTCTTGTAAAGCAGAGGTGAGAGTAAAGCTTAAAGCACTCATATGGTTATATTCTTTCCTATCATACAGAAGCAAGAAAAATATCCCTACCGCATTGCGTATTGTCCTTTACCATGTACCCTAGGTTTTAGAAAATATTTTTCAAACTAAACGTCAAGACACTTAATAGATTATAAATCAAATGATTACATTAGTACAAGCATTTCTTTCTTTCTCTCTCTCTCTCTCTCTCTTTTTAAGGAATGAGAGTAGTATTGAATTATGATAAAATAGGACAACTTCAAGTCCCTGGTTTCCTATTCAGCTTTGAAAGAGTTGACAGAAAACTGCAGGTCCCTCATTTCTTATCTAGTCCCAAATGAACTAATGCAAACTGCAAACCTCAGCTGGAAACTTCCTGGGACAAAAATATTCCCTAATTACCCAAAACCTCCCCAATTCATCAAAACCTTCCCAAACCATAAAAGCTTATAAAATCATGGGCCCAAAGCAAATCCTTAGTTAATACCAAATTGTAAAGATTGTTAAACATCTGCCCAAAGACAAATTTTGGATACATGACAGACTAGCCACAAGCATCAATAGTCACCTCTTCCTTTTTTAAACAATGCTAGCCCTGTAGGTACCTGGTTAATACAAACTACGTAAGGCCCTAATGTTCAAAGACACTGTGGGAACCTGCACAAAGAAGACATCTGGTATTCAAAGGTTGCTATGGAAACCTGCCACCAATAAAACTTTCCTATAGAACAAGCTAATCTACTCCACTCAGTGTGTGTCCCTCCCTCGGGCCAATCCGTGTTAACGTCTTTAACGTGTACTTCTCACTCTCTCTTTCTCTTTAATAAACTTTACTACTTATTCATACTGACCCTCTTGTCTCTAAATTCTTTAGTGTTGAGACTATCAAACCTGAAACTGGGCTCAACTGGCACCATTGTCAGCCGGCATCATTTACAGTATGGAATAGAATAGAATAGAGCAGAAGAAAAAGAAAAGAAGAAACTAAGATGAACTTAGTGTGTTGCTTTTTTCTTTTTTTTTGAGATGCAAAACGTACTTCTAAATGTGGGCATCATTCAACACATTTTTAAATGCTTATAAAATTAACTAATTAAACTTTCCTACAAAAACTAAACCTTGAAGAAATTTCCTTTAACTCTTGTTAACTGTGATCCAAACACATGTTGGCATGAATTCAGGGACAGAAAATTCACTGTGGTTTCAATTAATTTACTATTTTGGAAAAACTTCTTCATCAGTTCAAACAAAGTTTGCATGAGAACAATGCTGTCATTGCATATTTAGAAATAAATTTAGAGAGTATGCTTATATTCTAAGAAGACAAAATAACTCAGCATTGTAGACAGTTACTTCCCAAGGGCAGACATGATTTACAGCAGAGAGAGAATGAAGAATGCTCCTTTTATACACTTTACCAGCTGTGTGGAACGGAACTTCCTGTGGGCAAAGCAGGCTGGATGTATATTTATGTGTAATTGTCACCTTACAAAATTTACCTGGGTAATAATCATAATTTTCTGCTTTATAAATGACTTTAGCAGTACTTTCGTTTCAGTTAGTAATTACTATCTTTTGGATTTAGTGAGCTAAAAAGTAGGTAGTAGATTTCTTTTTGGATGGTGAATTCTTTTTGTTCAGGTCAATTATTTCCTGCATTTACTGTATTAATTTCCACTAGAGTTATTGTATTAAGTTTACTCACAAAGTTCCATCTTCGTGTGCATATGTTTTAGTAGCTATTTTGTTTCTTAAAAGTAGTGAATGGGATGAAGATGTCAGGGATAGATTTACAAATATACTACATAGATTACAAATATACCTCCATTTGCTGACAGAATAAATTTTGAGATCTTTGCCTATCCTTACGCAGTCTTGAGAAATTGCTCAAAGGCTCCTTAAGAGGAAGGACTAATAGACTTGAGTTACAAGTCCCACACTGACGCTAACAAAATGACTTTCGACAATTCAAGGAACTAAGGCTACCTCATTTCACTTATTATAAAGATTAAAAGAGATAGTAATGCCACCTCCTTGGCAAAATATTTGGCATATAATCATCATCATATTTATTTCTATACCACTTAGGCAGCAGATGTGCGATTTAATAAATGCAAGTTCTGATCCATTCTGCTAATATATTGTTACAGTTGTTGTTGCTGCTGCTGTTGTTAAAACATTTTTAAGCATGCTTCTTCTACTCTTCTTTAAACTGCTCCAAGTTTTCATTCCTCTCTTTTAAGGTACTCTCCAGTACTTATAATCTATGCCACATAATACTATGTGAAAGGCTGCACCATTATTACCATGAGCATTTTTCTTTACCCGAGAATGACACTGTCAATTTCTTGAGGGGGAAAAAATGCATTATTTAATTTTCCCTTGCAGAAGTTCATCCTTCGCAGACACTCATTCCAAGCTCCCACTTCAAGGGAACCAGCAATGTGTTCACAAAGGTATGTTTTTGCAAAATTTGCAAAAGCCACATGCTTTCACATTCTTTTTCTTAAAGAGAGATCCCCCAAATATAGCAGCTTAGGCCACACAGAAACCTATACCCATTCCCACCTCTGCCCAGGAACTCAGTGAGGGCGTTCATCTGACTTATCTGTAAAGTTGGTGTTTGTAAAGTCGGTTCCAACTTGAAACTCTTGGATACTTTCATTGTTTTGAAACAAATTCAGTGACTAGTACACCACAACAGGTCTCCAGTACTCACCGCACACTGACTGATGGCATACTTTCAGCCAACAAGGAGGTGAACATTGCATTATCTGCTCCTAAGTGGTCATTCTCAGAGCAGGTAATGCAAAAGGCATTTATTTTTTGGGGTGTGGTTTTAGAGGGGCTGAAACCAGACACACTGGAGACCGCCTGCTTTGGGACAATGCTTTTAACAAAAAAAGCATAAATTTGATTCAAGAAAAATAATGTATAGAAAGGAGATGAAAAAGTAGTTATTTTTCCTTATGATAGATAACATTTGTTTCTTGGGGGGAGGCAGAGATAACATTGAACCTTCATACAAGCTAACAATTATAATGCCTAATAATATACAATGAGATTAACAACAGGCACAGTGCTAAGTGCTTTATAAACATAAACTCTAAACCCTTAAAAATATAAAACTAAAAAACTAAAAAATATATATATAAAACTACAGGAGGCAGATATAATACTTATATTTTACATATGAGGTAAATGACATTTGGAAATAACTTGCCCACGATCATACAACTAGTAAAAGACAAGCCAGTTCAAATAAGACTAGTCTGTGTGACTTTCAACCATTGCACCATAATGTATATGGTTTTGTCAAAACTAAATATCTTCATCCTTCAAAATAGGAAAATTTTTGAAAAACTTATTTATTCATCATGAACTCATCTCTAAGGTTAGGCTTCTCAGGTGCATTTCAATGAAGTGAGACCTAAGCTTTAGAAACTCTACTAAACCTTGGGTATTTGATGAAACAACTTAAAATATTTTTTGTTAAATAATCATTTTTCATGGCAGTTAGGAGAGTGCTTACTAAGACAGAACAATAGATGGGGCACATTTTTTAACCTGGATGCTTTCAAGATAGCTTAAAAAATGATTTATGACTTACATCTCAGAATTGCACCTGATATATACTGTGCAGTAAAGACAATGCATTTTTTCCTCTCTATTTTATCATTGTGTTCTCATTATTAATTGGTAGATACACTGTCTTGGTCGTCTCTCAAAACTCTGCAATATTTCTTATTTTTGCTTTTTGGATATTTATAAGCATAATGCATTTCCTATGGATGTGAAATAATAAAAAAAATGTAAATCCAATTAAATAATCATTTGTGACAATGCCTTGAGTCCCAGGGGAAAGATAAAGAAAAATAAGATATGGCACATTTGTTCAAGTACTTTCCAATGTAGAGCAATGATTGTTAAATTTACTGTACATGAGAATGATCTTGGGTGCGTTTGTAGTTTGTGGGGGAGCTGGTACCAGAAAACTTTAGTAACAAAGTTGAAAGAGAGCCTAAGGAATATATATTTTTAAGAAGTACTCCACTGATTACATATATAGTTGGTTCACTTTGAGAAATTGATCTAACAAAAAAAGATAGACAAAAATAAAACTAATTACAACATGAAAGTATTAAAATAAGAATAATAAAGAAAACCATAAAGGAAGGAGAACTTAATTATTTTCTGTTTTTTTAAAATTAAAAAATAAATAAAAGACTATTGTTATCACCCCCAATCACAAAGAAAATTATCAGGACAAAGACATGGGTATATAGAAAAAGGCCTCCTTCTTTTATCCATATATGTATTTACTTATAGTACTATATACTACATACCATACTACTGACTAGAGTAAACTGTTTCCAGCTATAGAAATAGTTTTTCTGCTTTAAAAATAGTTCTCAGCAAAGTTATATATTATTGTCTCTACATGGCACATTTTTCCACTGCTTGCATTGTTATACAGTAATAATTTTTTCTTCCTAGGTTCTTTCCAGATATTTTAGACTACTGTAATTTGAGTCTACCGCAACTCTGGCATTTTAATAATTATTGCAAATTAAATCAGAATATCAGTAAAATGAAATGTGTTACAAATCCACACAAAGTAGAGACATATGGCAATTGACTGACTATGAATAACATTGTGAGTAGACAACTGTGGATTCTCAGTGGGATATCCTCATGATTTTGTATCAAGTCTTTATCCACTGTGGACTTTACACTTGGCTGACTGACAAGCTCTTATTCCAGCACAGCCAGGGGCTGATTAAGTTAGGTTCTGCCTATACTGTAATGAAATTCACTGGGTTTCTGTGAGATTTAGTACCTGCACCAAAAAGATAGGAAGAGTTCTATAACTCTTACCAACTCTTACCTATCTGCACCAAAAAGATAGGAAGAGTTCTATTCTAAAATTAGAATGCTGGAAAGGAATAACTTTTATAGTAGAACCAACAGCTGAAAGCAGTTGAAGCATCAGTAGATTTAATTATTTCCAATGTTTCATGTATTTACGTCAATTTATTATCATTTCAATTAAGCAGAAAAATCTGCTGTATTTCATACATCTTAAATGTCCCATAAATAGTAAACACAAAACAATAATTCAGAGTATACCTTTTTTAAAGAAAGAGCTAATTTATAACTTGAATATGGTCTTTAAAAAAACATATTGCAAGCATCTCAGATTAGGAATTATTTATGCGCAGAGCCTTTGGAATGCTGGGGGTTTGGTATATACACACTGAACAGACAAACAAAAGAATCCCTGGGTTTAAGAATAATATGTCAATAAAATGTGAACATCCCATGAGGCCTTATTTCCCTCTCTTTTGGATATTTTCTGGGCTAGCTATGTATCCACTGATATTTGAAGTATGTGAAAGATATAATTTGGATATGTAAGCCTTTTCTCAAACCACAAAACATACTCTGTTTTTCTCTTTGTTAGGTTTTAGTGTTTTATATAATAGTCCAAGTTAGTGGATTCCAGGTTATAAAAATGAATGGCCCAACCATAGTGTGCTGGTTTGAAGTCATTTACCCCAGAAAAGCCTTGTTCTTATAATCTTGATTCAATATTGTGGAGTGGTATCTTTTTGATTAAGTTGTTTCCATGGAGATGTGACTCACCCAATTGTGGGTGGGAGCTTTTGATTAGGTGGTTTCCATGGAGATACATTTAAGGCAGTCTTAATCCACCTACTGAAGTCCTTTGAGAGGGAACCAATTTGGAAAAAGCTTCAAAGCTGACAGAAGTGACAGAGCCAACACAAGAGCCAGGCATTTGGAGATGCAGAAAGAAAACACCCCCTGAAGAAGTTGATTGAAACCAGAAGCCAAAGGACCAGCAGATGCCAGCCACATGCCTTCCCAGCTGACAGACATGTTCTGGATCCATCAGCCTTTCTTAAATCAAGGTATCTTTTACTGGATGCCCTAGTTTGGACATTTTCATGGCCTTAGAACTGTAAACTTGCAACTTAATAAATTCCCTTTGAAAACATCAACCCATCTCAGGTATATTGTATTCTGACACCTTTAACAAACCAAAACACATGGCAAATACAGTAGCATTATTCGGAGCAAAAAAAAAAAAAAAATGTGGTGTTGCTTTTTTTCCCCTCCCAAGCTCACATAGCTAGATAAAAGCTTAAGAAGGCTTCTCTAATTTTCAGAAAGATACCTCTGACCTTAGACTTCTGTGGTCCATTCATGGTCCCTTCTAAATACCACTTAACACTTGACAATTTATTTTCATTTGAAATTCTCTTTTCACTTTGCCTCATTTATCCCAGCACCCCTACTTCCCTCAAAAATAACTCCAATGTGGACCATGCACTCAATTGCTCAGACTATATGAAGCCAACTTGGACTTTTCCATCTCACCTAATCTCTCTAGCCCAAACAACTACCAGCACCAGAATGGTCATCTTTGCTATGCCACTAGCATCTTAATTTCTCTTTCCATTCATACCAAAAGTTTCCTTCCCCTTTTTATTCTTTACTGTCACATCCTAACGCTATTTGTCTTTCTGGTGCCAGGCAGCTAGGTATGGAATTAATTTGATAACCTATGTAAGGTGCTTAAGCAGAGTACTTGAGACAGTGTTGCTAAGTAAATGCTGTTCTTTCCTCACTAAATCCCAAGGACTACAGAGACACACAGGAGATATAAAATGAAAAAGGCCTAACTATTAGTCATGGTCCTTATAGTAAGTAATAATTAGACATGCAGTATCAAACAATTATTCTGAAACAATTTACTTCACAGCGATTTAACTGTAAATTTGGCGAAAGTTCAAATATTAAGGAAAAGAATGACTGATACTATTAAAACCTGAGAAGTATGGGTGGGCCACGGCTAGCGAAATACCTGGCCCATAACATAATAACAGTTACTATAGTATCTTTAATTGCATTTATCATTATTAAATTAATAGTATTGATACTGTTTATTAGTGCTTACTCTGTACCAAACTTTCACCTAAATACTTTATTTATGTTAACTCATTTAACCCTCATAACAGCCTACTGAGTTAGGTATTACACTTCTCCCTATTTTGCAGAAAAGGAAAATGAGGACAAAGAGATTAAGTAACTTTCTCAAAGTTATACTGCATTACAATTTAGTAGAGCTGAATAAATACTGCTGAATGTACAACTGCACAGGTTCCATGATTTATTCAACAGCATTAGTTTCATGTTTGTAAATTAGAGGAAAAGCTTTTAAAATGAAGCATATACACACCAATCAGAATGGCTGAAATTGAAAAAAAAAACTGATAATACTGGTGAGCATGTAGAGAAATGGAATTCTCACATATTGTTGGCAAGATTGTAAAATTGTATACTGCTTTGGAAAACTATTTGGTAATTTTTATGAAATTAAGCATACACCTACCCTACGACCCAACAATTCCATTCATAAACATTGACCTAAAAGAAATGAAAAGGTAAAATCACAAAAAAAGATTTGAACAACAATGTTCACAGCAACTTTATTCTAAATAGGCCAAAATGGGAAATAACTCAAATTCCAACAACAGGAGAGTGGATAAATGCTCTGTGACTTATACAGTGGAATACTACTTAGCGATAAAAAGAAACAACCATAGATGCATGAATGAAGCTCAAAACATTATGTGAACAACAAAAGCTAGACACAAAAGAGTACATACAGCAGTATTTTATTTATATGACTGATGTTCAGGAAAAGACAAAACAGATCCTCTGGTGATAAACTCACAACAGTGATTTCTGGGGGGCAAAAGGGAGAGTTGGGGGGTAACTAATGGTAAAGGTGCTCAAGGGAACTTTCTAGGGTAATGGAAATGTTCTTTATATTGGCTGGAGTGATGGTTACAGAGTGTTCATGTTTGTTAGAAGTCATCAAGCAGTATACTTGAGATCATTATGTTTTTATGTATAAATTGTACCTTAATAATATATGGCTAAAGTTAAAAAGAAACATAAAATAGTAAGGTCTGTTCAATAGTAGACATTGCTAAGAAAGGAGGGGAAACAAACTCTCTCTGGAGGAGTATACAATGTTGTTTTTCTGTGGTCTAATATATCAAATCCCATCACAGAAAAGCATAAAGGCGGGTGACCTTATAATGATAAACATTTTATGAAATTGTGTTCCAAAACCAAGTGTGAATTTCATAAACTGGTGCCTGTTACTTCAATTCCTCCTTTCATGTAAAGGAGATTACAAAACTGCACTTAAAAGAGTCATAGTTTTCTACTTAGAGAAGTAATTAATTTCAGCACTGGTTAGTTCTTCTGCAACAGAAGATAAATATTTAAAAGATTTTCTATAAAGGTTCTAGAAAGAAGTAAACACAAATCTGTTTTTCTCCAAAGAGATTTTATAAAACTTAGAATTAACATTTTCTGTACTTTATTCTCGAGTTGACCAAGATGCCCAAAGATCAATTAGTTTCCCTAGAACAATACCTAAGTTTGCAGCACGAATTTAAAAGCAGGCAGTCTAAGGACATTGTTTACAATCTTTACCAGCTAGGTTCTCCTTGCATCTCCTGTCTGTATTATATCTCATCCACTCACATGCCCACTAACAAATTATTTTACTTAAACTGCTATGAATCTTTTTGCAAAGCATAAAAATGTTTATTAGAAATGACAAGAATTCTAACATGGTGCCCCTCTGATATTAACATTTGAGAAATAAACATATGGTATAAGTTTTAAAAATCAGGGGCCTTCAAAGTTAAATGTGCATGAGAATATTATTTTTCAATAAGGGCCCAACTAAATCTAATGCAGGTAATCCACATTTTGAGGGACACTGCTAAGGGCATTTAAAAATTTGTATGCAAGAGCAGATGACATTTGAGTCATTACTTAAACATATTGAAACAGAGCGGCTCATCTGATATCTATTTCTGAAGACTTCAGAATAAAGTATTTGTAGATTTTTATATATGGTTATTATGTAAAGTTCCCCAAATTCTTTCCAAGAAAACATGCCTAAATAAGTGTATTCTCTCTTTCACTTATTTTCACTATTCAAAACTTCCATTAAAGCGTTTAACGGATTTTTTTTTTTTTAATTTGCATATGGGCAGGAGGCACCAGGGATCGAACTCCAGACCTCCAGCACGGCAGGTCGGAGCTCTGCCTGCTGAGCCACAGCAGCCGCCCTTAACAGATATTTTTGATAACCTACAGAGGGCAGAAATAGTTTGTAATTTAATAACCAAATGCCACAAGTAAACACGTAATAATTGTGAAAATTATAAAAAAATTTAATTGACTTCTTATGGTATTAAGGTTTTTGAAGGTGTTTCAGAGAATTTATAATTATAAGCATGGAGTATGTTTTATGACTCTTTGCCCTATTTTATAGCTGGTATGTGTATAATTTTATATTAAATTATCAGGGGAGTGAAGGCTTTAAAAGTCTGATTTCTGCTTGTTCATTCAGAGGGTTTATACTGTGCATTGATATTACTGTAATATCAATATTACTGCAGGGGAATTTCTGAAGAAAAAATGATGATCAATCTCCAAAGAAAGCAACTGGAAAACGTTCATTTAAAGTCATAAAATAAGTAACAGAATTTAGATTAGAACCAATCCCTCTGACTTCTAGAACAAGGCACATTGCATTATGTTACAAGGGAGTCAACTTTGCCAAATGAGATGTGTTCTTGAAACCTTGCATAATTCATACGGCAAGTAAATAAATATCACTCTTGATAAAAGTAGTGGCTATTTTTCATTACCCATCAAAATGGCACAACCAAAGGTTAACATTACAAATATATTTTCCCAGTTGTTTTGACCTGTTTATTTGGAAATTAGAAAACTCTTGAGAAATTTGGAGGATTTATATTATTTCATTATTTCATTTCTTTTTATGTATTTTTATAGCACCAGTTCATAATTGCATACTTTAGATTTGCATAAAATGACTTTAATACACTTACTTTCAGGGCTTTTTTTTTTTTTTTTTCACATGGGCAGGCACCGGAAATCGAACCCGGGTCCTCTGGCATGGCAGCAAGCATTCTTGCCTACTGAGCCACCGTGGCTCGCCCCTTTCAGGGCTTTTTGAAGGTCTGAAATAACTAGAATATGAAGACCATATTTTTTCCTTTGGAGAGTGGGCGCTAGGTATTTTTTCTGTTTTGACAGTATTTTTTATGCCCCTTTGAAATTTACTTGTGCTAATTCTTAGTATTTGTCTGCTGTTTCATCCACCATAATCTAGGTATTTATTGTCCTTTCAGATGTTTGTACTTTCCATTAGATTGATTGAGGCTGTTCTTCACATTTATTACACCAATAGAGGAGGAAAGTATGGGGAAATGATTGTTTACAATAGTGTTACATTTATTATATATTTTTCAAACTGATTATTTTAAAAATAAATTTGGTGGCAAATTTACCAAATTTTATTTCAGTAACAACAATACTTTTAGGCAAGGTATTACTATTATTATTATTATTAAGATAGAAATTTTACCCAGTTGAGTCTTTGGGTAAACAGTCAGACTAACAGATACATCAAATCTTTTTTGTGTTTATTGGTTCTCTGAAGTTTTCATTTTAAAATTTTCATTATGGATAATTTCATATATACAGGAAAAACAGACTCATCCAGCTTCAATAATCAAGAACTCATGGCCCACATTGTGTTATCTGTAACCATATCCATTTGATATTGCATTCCTCATATCTAAAATATTTTAACAAGTACTTTTAAAAATTAACATCCTACAGATCAGATCAGTGTAGCTCATGAAACTCAGTCTTGCTTTAATTCATCTTTCATATAACAAAGTTGTTTTTTTGGTGTTACTATTAAAATAAATTGTAAGAAGTATATGGATTATTTTGTAGTCTCTTCAAGTGTTCTCTTCAATATTTGTTTTAGGACTTAAGTACATAAATATGGAAATAAACTATCTGGTATAATTTTATAAAATTCAACCCCTGACTTATATTTTTATATTTACTAATATAAAAAGTAGAAAAATCTATTTATGGATGAATAACTGCTACACAAAGCTGGAAATTTACTGAATTACTTAGGACCTACCTTTTGCTACTAACTATGACAAACCTTATTAGGAAAGTTAAAATTGAGAGCCTGGTGCTTTCCTGTTTAAACTGGAACATATATTTATAACAGGAATTCCTTGGAAAGACCAAAGAGAAATTGTGGGTAAACCCTGTGGGGTCTAATCCATTAAAAACAAAACTAAAGGATTTCTAGGGTCAGTTTATCTCCCAGTCAATTAAACTGAGGGAGATGAAGTCCAAGTTAATCACACATTTTTTTTACAAAATAGCCTTATATACAAAAAATTTGAGGGGACTGGATATTCAAGACGTTCTTTGATAGGCACTAAAAGGATCTTGGTATGAAGGTAGATCTTAGATCCATTCACATTTCTGTTGTTTAAACTGTACCTTAATATTTTCCTCCATATCAGATATCACTCTAAATTCATATGCTTTGAGAGGGTTTGGTTCTATGATCAACTCAGGGGTGATCCCTAATCAGTTTAAGTATATCGATACTTTCCATTCACTGGTGTTAGTGGGCAGTTCAGAGGTTGAAATGTAATCCAGTCAGAGTGCTAGAAATGTGAAAAGATATTTTGGAAGGATTCTTGGAAGAAAAAAACAGAGAGCGCTCAGAACTGATACAGAGAGCAGAGAGCTGAAACCAAGACTTAGATATTTGGAGATGCTAAGCTAAGAGGTGAAACCAGAGTCTGCCCTGGAGAAGCTAAGTGAAGACCCATATATGCTTAGAGAGAAAGCCCTTGGAAACAGGAGCAGAGAGAGCCATTTGCAACCAGAAGCCAGGAGAGAGGGGAAGCAGATGTAGCCATGTGCCTTCCCCTGTGAGAGGAACCTGGATGCCTTGAGACTTTCTTGAGTGAAGGTATCCTATTGTTGACACCTTAATTTGGACATTTTCATAGCCTTAGAACTGCAAACTTGTAACCTAATAAATCCCCTTTGTAAAAGCCAATCCATTTCTGGTATATTGCATTCTGGCAGCTTTAGCAAACCGAAATAATATGTTGAATATTTTGACTTTAAACAACATAAAGGGATTAAACAGATTCCATTGTTTCAATAATTTGCATATAGATTCTTCTTATAAATCAGGAAAACATAGAAAATCATGGTATGAAATAAATATGTCATGAAAGCAGATTAATAATCTGATTTTGAGATGCTATTTTATAATTAAACCTTATTGGAGGCAGATATTAATTAAAAGTTTCAAAGTGCTTAAGCAGAACACAACCTTAAGAATACCTGAAAATGAACTGATACTCTCACCTTTTTGTTTCACTTATTTCATACCAAGAATAAAGTTTTAGCATTTACTGAGCTGAAGTATTTCAATGAAATTCAAACCAAACATAAGACATGATTTTTGGATACTCACTCCTAATCTAATAACCTTATGTTATAGATAGCCCACTATAAATATATTGCAAGCTAACAGAAAATTGCTTCAAAGGAAAACAGATCAGTCCTTGAAAGTGACTATAAAACTCTTAATTTTAAAAGCAAAGAACTAAATTATCCTTCTTGAAAGTATAAAACATTTATCTAAAACATCGCTTCAAAGTATCTCCTTCTACTTAAAACTTCAGAACTAAACAACCACGGCATTGAAATTTACCACAGGAAGCATCAGGACAACCTCCCAATCTAGGGCAGTATCCATTTGTAACCTCTTCTTAAATGCCTTGAGTGATAAAGAATTCAACCTGTGGAGAGGGAACCCATTTCTTGTTAGAACAACATTGTTTCTAGACTATTCTTTCTTTATGGTGTCAAAATCTGCCTCCCTATATTTTCATCCCATTCATCCACAGTATTTCTCATGAAGTGGCCTTGCTGCTAAGCCTTCCTTGAAATTTTCCCCATCTTTAATTATTCCAAACGTAATATGACTTCTAGAAATATCAGACTTTTTACTCTATTAAAGCTTCTGACCTAAAACACTTTTTATAACCTTTAGATTTCCTTCCTATTCTCTTCTGAATATATACTATTTGAAGCTCAATCCAAAATCTTCCATTTTCCACCTTCCATTACATGCAACATAGTATCTCTTGTTAGGTGCTTACTACTCTCTATTGGCTGTATACATAACATATTTTATCTCCTAGTCTAGTTGTTAAACTCCTTAATGACATTCACTCACATTTGTTACATGTAAAAGAAAAAAAAATCATTGTACATGTGATAATTAATTAGTAATCACCTGTGTCTGAGAATTAAGCTTTAAATAAAGCCTTGATGACTTAGAGATTTTGTAAATCTTTTATTCAAAACTTCTTACAAAATCACTAGTATTGATCCGTTTTAATTATATTCCTTCCTGGTTATCACTGTTATAAAAAAAAAGCCAATGTAGATTTATCTTTTATTGTCAGATTTATTATTTTAAAAAAACTTAAAAACTTATTGCTTTCTTTGGGTTTTCAAATGTGCAACTAACTATATTATATGCAAATGTATGATGTTTTCCCTTTCTGTTCAAAATTCATACTCCTGTCTCATATTTTATAATATTTCTAAGATGATATTAATAGTGCTTGGTCTTCTTTGTTTTGTCCTAAACAGTTAAGAGGAATGTTCTCTAGGTTAACCAATTAGTATATGTTCTTATACAACTAAAAATGTATTTGGCAAACTGAGAAAAGATACCACAGAAAAAGGTTTCTTTTAAAATTTCTAAATTTAAAAAGAAAATCTTCAGAAAACTGAAATAAGAGGCTAGTAGGTGCATTAAAATTCTAACTTTTCAGAGAAGTTCTGAAATAACTTTGTGTTGCTGTCACATATCATTTGCTTCCAAAAATATATGAAGCATTTCAAAATCAATGAAGGTATTTTTGTGAAACGTGGCAAAAGACCACCTTGACATAGTTCAATATACAGAATGGTGTTGATCATTTGAACCACCAAAATATGGAGACTTTAAGCATTTCATGTCTTGAATGAAAAATGGATAAGAAAGAAACAACATGAGGAAGTTCAGATGACCACCAATATCTAGCTATGAGCTGTTTTGGTGATTTTATTGATGAGAATAGAATGATTTCAAAATACCAACCTAACAAAAATTGTTGAAATAAATTATAAATTAATGCATGCCCAAACTAAGCTTTCATAAGCCAAAGATTACACACAATTTTCAGTGTAGAACATGAAAGAAGTTGAGAAATTACTTGTTGATCAAAAGATGTGAAAATAATCTATACCAAAGAAGTATGCTTTAGGTTGTCATAGGTTGAAAAGGTAATTGACTATTTTCATACAATTATTTTATATTAGGATTGTTATTAAAAAGTAATCTTTAGAAATTAATTTGTTTTCTAAGAAGACTTTCGAGTAAGGGAGAAAAATGCATTGGTTTGCTACAGTTAGTATTCTGGCCTATTTGCCTGTGTAAATTAACAAAATGTCACCAGATTTTAAAATTGGTACCTTATAAGTGTCACTGAAGAAGTTGAGTCTCCCAGATTGTGCTGGTTTGAAAATGGTGTGTACCCCCCAAAAACCGTGTGCTTTAATCTTATTTAGTATGTTGGGTGGGAGATATGTCTCCACCCATTCAAGGTGGGGTTGCTGATCAGACTCCTTTAGGAAGTTTTTTCCATTTTGGAAAAAGCTTCAGAGCCACCAGAAAGAGAGATATCTGGAGATGCAGAAAGAAAATGCTCCCTGGGAAGATGTTTGAAACCCAAAGCCAAAGAACCAGCAGTTACTAGCGAAGAATCTTTCCAGCTGACAGAGGTATTCCAGACCCATCGGGCCTCCTTGAGTCAAAGTATCTTTATCTGGATGCCTTAGCTTGGACATATTATAACCTTATAATTGTAAACTTGCAACTTAATAATTTCCCTTTATAAAAGCCAAACCATTTCTGGTATATTGCATTTCTGGCAGCATTTACAAACCAAAACATAAGACCTGCTCAATCTTTGGTTTATAAATAGCAAAACTGAGGACTGGATTTAATGAATTAGGTATGAGCATCTCATGAGGCTCCTGCTGAATGTCTTTTTTTTCCTGTACTTTTTAATTGTAAGAAGTGATGTTGCATCTGTAACTGACTGGCCTGCAGCATGTATCTAGATGGCGTAAGCTTTGCTTCAAAAAAAACAAATGAGTTAAATGGTTTAGGCAATTTGCTAAACTTGTTTGGGATTATAATTTCTGGAAAGCAAGTTAGAATACATATCAAGAACCTCAAAAAAGTTCGTACCTTCTGATGTATTAATACCTCTTTTAGGAATCTAGTCTAGAAAGTAATCAGAGATGCAGCCAAAGATTTATATACAAAGATTTTTATCACAATGGTATTTCTTAAAGAAAAAAAAAACCAGGGTATGAAACCTGAACATGCAGAATTACAGAAATTGTTAAATAAACTCTGGTACAAATATATAATGGAATATACATTATATAGGCATTAAACTTCTTGATCTTGGAGACTATCAGTGACAGAAAATACCTGACTTAAACCTTTCTTTGTATTTTCTATCTATACAATTTTTATATAAAATAAGAAAAAATATGGCTTTTTAAAAAACTGTAGAAACATCACTCTTGAAGGTTCTAAAAAGCATTCAAGCCAAAAGTAAAACTACTCCTTTCATATACACTTACTTTTTTAAGTTTAATTGGTTCACTAAATAGCTTTTTAATATGTTACTAATTGGATTTAAACACTGTTTATAAATATAAGCTTTTAAAAATCAAATTTCTTAACATAGATTTAATAGTGCTTATATTTTTATATTTCATTTGATATAAATATTTCATTATTTTGATCTTTTTTTCTAACATAACTTGGAATAATTTATTATCTTGGTTAGATACTAATTCTTCCCATGGCATCTGCTCGTTTGGCTTATATTTCCACCAGTGAACCAGAACTGAAATCCTCTCCAGCTGTGACTTATGATCTGTTTATATACAATCTGCCAAGACACAGTGCCATAACGTCTGCAAGAGTCCCAGGTAAGAGGAAAGTGACGTTATATAGCCCAGCTCAGAATTCTCCATGTTAAACTATTTAAATCTTAGTGAACTATGAAATTTACTTTGAGTTTAAAAGAAACAATAGCTACAAACTAATTCATATCGGGGGTCTTTGAAATGTACTTTATTGCTCAGTGTCTGATTTAAGATTTTAAATATTGTGCATTGAGACAAATCTAAAATCCATACATAATCCCAATATAAAGTAGGTCCTTTAATCATCAAGAATTAGATTCTTGAAAGCATGAGAATTTGTAGTTGAAGAATATAATAGTGATGTGAAAAAAATAGAGCTTTTAAAAATTATGCTTTACATTAATTCTAAACATGTACACATATGGATACAGAATAGACTGGTTAGGTCTAAACAGACTCTGAAAACAGACTCTGAAAACTAAAGTACAGAAGTGTATTGAGCTAAAATAGCATTATTTTCAGAGCAGCAACAAAAGGTTACTGCTCAAAACGCAAGTTTTTAAAAAAAAATTATTATGAAAATTACCATATACAAAAAAGCAATATATTTCAAAGCAGATAGCAACAATTAGTTATAGAACAGGTTTCAAAGTTTGGTATGGGTTACTGTCCACAATCTTAGGCTTTTCCTTGCAGCTGCTCTAAGATACTGGAAACTAAGAGAAATATCAACAAAATGATTCAGCAGCCATACTCACAACTTTCTCATGGTGGAAAGGGCTGTCGATAATATGGGGTAGGGGGATGGAACTAGTTGCTATTCTGGAGAGACTGGCCCCTCTGGGCTTCAGAACTTACCTGGCCTAGAACCCATCTTCAGGTTGCAGGCTTCTGCAAAGTAATCATAGTGCATGAAACCTTTGTAGGATCTCAGATAGAGCTCGAGTTGTTCTTTAGGGTTGGTGAAATGGTTTTTGGTTAAAAGGCCAGTTCTGGGCAGGCTGTATATATGGCTGTTAGGAATAAAGGGAGGGTACGGGAATGGAAAGGGGGAGCAAGAGAAAGTGAGCCACAGGAGTTGCTTTGGGTGGGATGTTTTGGCACCTTGTTTTGTTAATTTTACAACTTGGACAGAGTGTTTTTGCAGTAGTGGGCTATCTAGTGAAGATAAGTGTGTGGATGTTAACATGACTTGTTTCTTTTCTGCAGGAACAGAAGCCTTAGTCAGTATCGTGAAGGATTATTGGTATGTCAGCCTGATTCAGTTCTCGATTTCTATTTTGTAGTCCCCTGGATAAAAAGGAAACTCAAGCATATCAAGTTGATTAGTGAAGCTATTCATCATTCTATTTTCACAAAACAAAAGTAAAAACCAGGTTCTCTAGGCTGGTAAAACTTCTGCTATCTTAAGATTATTTAAAATTCCTTAAATAAACAAGGAAATGACAACTTCATCTAATACATGTAATGCTCTTTGTCTCAAGGATATATAATACTGGGGTGGGTAGGCAAGATTTTGAGATTTTAAGACATTTTCAATGGCAGCTTTAACTCTTGAAGAGGCTGTTTCCAACATATTCACACAAGAGTGGGTTGTCTGGTAGTTACATTGTACATCTGTTACTTGTTTAAATAATTAGTTATTTTTTCTTCAACTAGCCTGTATAAATCCAACATCTTTCAATATTATCCCAGGATATAGTTGAGTAAACAGTTCACTTGAGTAATCGGGGACATTCAGTCAATTAAATCCATCCATGTGCCAATATTTGCCATGACATCAGTTTTAACAAATGCATAGACTGCTGATGTATCCACAACATAGGTCAGTCAAAAACATTCACTGCCTTAAATATTTATAGAATTATATTTCTGGTCTTCTGAAATATAATCTATAAAATACAATTAAAGAAATCATTTTATATACAATTAAGAACAAAATAATAGCCTATGATAGGTGATATTATTGCAACTACTAGTTAAAATGAACTGTTTTCTATGTGCCATGCACTATGCACTGCTCTAAATACATTATTTCTCATCAGATTCCTGATTCTTACTAAAAAGTCATCAGAATAGAACAAGTATTTCCTCAAATGTGGAAATTTGAGTAAGCAATTTGATTAAAGTCACCAGCAAACAAATGGCAGACCAGGAATCAGAATCTACCTCTGCTAACCCCCAGAGTAGTCAGGAGAATAAATCATTATAAACAGGCCAAGATATATTCAAAGTATAAGAAAATTTACAGTGAATATACATATATATTTTTCATTCAGTACCCTCATCTTAAGGCTGAGAACACTGATCCATGGACATTAAATGATTCTCCCAGCTGCACATAGCTCATGAACTGATTGAAGAAGGGCTAGGATTTGGTCTCCCAGTCTCTAAAAGATTTCATCACACCTATTTAAATCTAAGGAAATCAAAGTTAAGAGAGAATAAGTAATTTGTCTACAATTAAATACCATGGTGTTTCATTGGGAAAGTGAGCCCATGGCAATTCCTTAATCCAATTACAGTGATGTAAGTTGATAAAAAAATTAAGATGTAGATTTTTATATTTACTTTTGTCTCTTTTTTGTGATGAATGCTGGTGAAAGATCAATTTCATTTTAACTTTTAATACAGAAAAGTTTAAGTTGTCTACTCATGCATAGTATAGTTTCACCTATAATAACCACTCCAGCTCCAAACCTTGCAGTTATTTTGAAGTAAATTGCAGATAAAATGAATGTCCTAAGCAAATAGAAGACAAATTTTTTAAAGTAGAAAAATTTGTTAAAGGATTATATTTTAAATAGAATGGGATAAAATGGAATGAAAGATACACATGTAGCAGAGAGCTTGAAGAGAATGTCTAAATGATATACTTCATAAGTAGATAAGAATTGTGGATGTAGGCTGCATTTTTTAAATGGGAAATCCATGAACAATTAAAGCAGAATTCAGCAAAAATGAAGGGAGAAAAGTTGGTAAATTTTAGAAGATTCAGCAAATGGATATGGAGCTCAATAACCAAACAGAGGAAACTTAGTGATGAGCAGTTTGTGGAGCTCAAGTTTCATTAAGTCAAGAATGCTGGGTAGAGTCAAGGCTGCTTCTCAAGCATAGTGAACACAAGGTAGAGATAAGTGGCTTTACGAAGTTCTATTAACGAAGCATATATGCATCTATGTTATCCCTGGGTGGTGAGAGGAAGTCTGTTATCAGAGAAAATTAAATAGAACCTAGTATCTGTCAGTACTCAAAAATACATTTAAAATAATATTTCTAAAATGTTATATTTCTTAAAATTAATTGATAAGAAAATTATACAGAATCTTTATACAAGCCTTACGATGTTAATATGTGCATGCATTTCATGTTTGATGCTCCAACAATTTTATGGATTAGAGCAGGGAAGATATAATTATCTCTGTTTCACAAAGAGGGATAATTATGGCTTTTGTCTCAAAGAGGATAAATGACCTTTCTGAGGTCACCCTAGTGCTATGAGACATAGCTAAGTCTGAAAACCAGCTCAACTAGCTATGAAGTTTGGCCTCTTTGAGCAGAGGTTATGTTTTAGGTTTAAATGAACATGGCTAGATACAAATTCACATTAAAAATGAAAGTAAACTCAAAACATGATAAAAAAAAAGACTCATTAAAGAAAAAGAATACAAATATTAATCTGTTAGTCCTTAAATTATAAAATAGACATGCTCCTGAGAAATTAAAAAGCAAAACACAAATCTTCATCATAAAATTGACTTATATGACACAACATAATATTTTTTGATATTCCTTAATGTTTTCTATTTCCACCCACTGAACCCTGCACCTTGCACCTTCCCCCATTCCTGGAATCTAATTCCAGTACACCTCCCCCTCCTTTGGTAATGGATAGGACAACAATGCAGAAATAGTGAAATTCATATATATTGAGCCTCAAAAGTGGTCTGGGCATCAAACTAAAAAATATTTGGAAATATGCTTGTTCATTCAGATGGAGTTTTCCTCTGTTTTATTCCCCCTGTACCACCATCACACTGACTATGAGAAGTTTCCCAACACTAAAAAGGTGGCAAAGTGAGCGAAGATTTTTATAACGTTAAAGATTCACCCTCATTGCAACAATGGCTATTTCTCCAATAAAATATGTGATTTTTGTATATCAACTTATTTATAATAACTGTGCTATAAAAATTTTAATTGGTTGCAAAGTGAGATCAGTAAAATAAATTAGAATCACTGACATGAAATGATAAGTCATCTGAAAAAATAGTTAATCATAAGAGTTTCCTTAATACAGTGTAGCCCAAAGTTATGGACACTAAGATGGAGTTATTAACGAAGCAAGCACCTGATTAATTGGAAAATGATTAAACTAATCTTCTGGTGGTTAAATATGGTAGTCAGATAGGTGTTCTGGAAAAAATATGTAAGAATGTGCTATCTCCATTTAGGATATAGGGTTATCTGATTTATTTATTAATTTCCACATTCAGTAAATATATATTAAACTTTTTTATGTGTCAAGGATTGTTAAACTCTTAGGATTTTAGTAGGAAACAAAATATTCATTTACCAAAAAGAAACTTACTTATTAATGCAGTATTGTCAGTGTATTTCATAGAACACTCTTCTCAAAAGCTACAGTTTAACAAAGGAACCTCAGACAAATAAGTTTGGGAAATGCTGTACAGCTTGTCCTCTCTTGGAGAGACAAAAGTGCATATTAAGGTATTAAAGGCTCTGAGAAGATTTAGAGAAAATAAGCGAAAAAGCGGTTTAACTTTATTAACCTAGTGTTTCCAAACTTAATTGGATTTTTTGCTTCTCCCCTCCCCCATGTATTAAGAAAGCCAGTGTGCAGAGCACACTTTGGGACAGACTGGGTTAGGGAATTCTAAAGAAAGACATTTACTTAGAAATATTTCTGCTAGCTCTAGTAGTTTGATATAAATTTCCCATAAGTACAAAGCACTCATCTTGATGTTCCTAAACTTCGATAAACTTCTAATCTAGAATCAGATCAATATTTGTATTCCTTTGTCCCAGGAGTAGATTCTGGTAAATGGCCAGAATTAACAAGCTTTGCAGATACTGTTTCATAATAAATTGTTAAATTGGCTTTTTATTTTTACAACAGTTTCCTCTGGGCTTGGTGAGTGGGAATCAATCAGAACCAGTTTCCTAAAGCTTGATCATTTCGTGTACTGACCACACTGCATTTCTGAACCTGTGGAAGTGAGGATTGGACTCTGGTTTTATCCCAGGCATCAACACAAAGGGCTTTGGCAGCAGGTCTCCTTGATTCTATATAACCTTCCCCTTTGTTTTCATTTAGCAGCTTCCATCACTCTCTCTTGAGACTATAGATTACTCTAGAATATTGCTTATATATCTTACTTGTCTCTAATATCCCCCACCGTTTTTATTCCTCTATACTTCCAACACCTAAGTTAGCCCTTCATTATCTCCTGCCTGTGCCTCTTACACATACAAGCTTTCTACTACCGCCAAGGATGTATGTAAAATGAACACCAGGCCTTGTTATTCTTTGGCTTAAACCATTTCATTAGTTTTCATAGCATACAGGATACATCCCAATCTCCTGCTCATCACTCAGTTTGCAGTTTATGGAAGTCTTCACTACTCACCCTAATCTAAATTAGGTTTCCCTTGTGTTCTCTCGTAACACTCAGTGTTGTTTATCACCCATTAGCAGAATGTGTGGTGATAATTGTGGTGTGTGTATGTGTGTATGAGTCTACTTGATTATATTTCCAGGGTAACGTCAAAAATATTAGAACAATAGGACGTGGATACAGACTGGTTAGAAGTGACCCTAGGCTAGGGATTACCCCATTAGTTACTGGGAAGAAGAACTGAGGGACAAAGTGAATCTAGACAACTGTGAGTTCACTTAAGGTCCCTGAACAGTGGCTATTTTCCAACAAAATGGAAATATTTCAAAACTTTTTACTGGAATGGCTGTGCTGCTATGTATCAGGTGAATACTACCCCTGGATTGTCTGATTCCTCCAAAGGTGCATATGCTATGCTGGAGTGATTAAATATTTCTGTTTCACAAGACGTCAGGTATCCTTGGCCTAGAAAATGTCTGAAGCAAAGTTGAAACTGAATATTTGTAAAGTTGATTTGAATATGGCATAAAGGATCCTCCACACTCTGATCCCTGCTTCTCCAGTTTCAAGAATAAGAGCTTCTGACTAATGCTTTGCTCTTTAACCAAACAGCAAAATATACAGCTACTTTCAGAAACCATGTACTATTAAGTATTTGCCTTTGCCTATGGTGTCTGCATTGGCTAGAATGTCCATCTGCAACCAGCTAACAATTATGCATTCCCTAAGGGGCAGGTCAGGCACCATATTTCCCAGTAAAATTTTCTAACACTGGTGCTACCATCACCCTGCACAGATGTCAGTCTGACTTAAGCATTCCTTCTCTGTTTTTCCATAGCAGTCTCACAAAACATCTAGTATAGCATTTTCCACTTTCCTTTTAAATAAACTATTTAGTTGCCTAATTTTTTTATTGTGATCTCCTGAAAAGCAGGAACCATTATTTACACACCCTTGTATACTCAGGTCTTACCTCAAGACTTGATGTATATACACTGCTTGAATAAATTAGTGATCCAACCAGTGAATATTTGGCACTTGCAAACACTATATTGTGGGTTCTACCTAAAATGAGGTTGAAATGTTAAGGATCATATTTCTATGACTTTAAGTATGGTGGACAAGGATAAAGAGGATTAGCAAAAGGGGAAGCAAGGCATTAAATTTCCATTTCTCTAAACTAAACATAGCAAACATACTAGACTGAAGGTCAAATTCATTCTACAGATGAGTTGTTTTTTTTTAAATCGCACTGTTCAAAGCCTTTTTGAATTTAAATGCTTCCAATAAGACAAGGCTCTTCAGTTCACCACTGCATACATGATTTCTTATTGTCTATGCTCTGCCTCACTTATATTATGTGCCATTGAATCAAAGTTTTAAATTTGCATTTATTGCAATACCTATTGCATTTATTGCAATACCTATTACAATACAATGAATATTACACTACATAAACACTTAAGTTATTTAAAATGTTGTTAAGACAAGCAACATGACAGAGGAAAGCTCTGATATTTAGTTTGGCATTTTAATATGTAAAATAACCTCACTGAATTTGGAAAATGTTCCTGTTACACATCTGTTTTTGAGTTCTCTCTCTTGCAAAAGCAGCTGGGTGGGAATATCAAGAGTTTGTATTAACTGCAAATGAATACCAGTTAAACCTCCTTTACTCAGGGCCTGGAATACCACTTCTCTAGCATGTGGTCTGCAATGTGTATTTGTATACCAACTACGAAATAAGCACCATCAATTCTCTTAACCTATTTGAAATATAATTTGAATCTTCAAATAAGTGAGATATTGAAAATTGTAAATATTCAACTGATTGTTAGGTCTACAGCAGAAAAATTAAATCATAGTCACCAAAACAAAAAAAAAATAAAGATCTATATCTTCATTGTAATCAGTGCTGGATTGCACTGTTAAACAACTAGAGATCATTATACCATCCTGAAATATCAGCAGGACAGCATCAAAAATGATGAGACTTCCATCATAAAAAAGTCTGCCCATGGCAGGCTGGGTGCTTCGGTGAATCATTTATCTTCTAGCTTAAATCTGTTGTGGTAAGAAATATTACAACTCTGATTCTGCATGACACAATAATGCAAGACTGAAAAAGGCTATGTAATGATTCACCATATCAACTTCCAGAAAAAGTAATGTACACAAAGGAAACTGCAGGGTTTATTCTTATTATTATTTCAAATATTTTCCCCTATCAACTTCCTAAGAGAGGACTAACAATTTTATAGTTAAGTTTTGCCTGTAATGCTTTCTCCCTGTGCATGTGTATCAGGTTCATTCAAGGACTTATTTCATATCTAAATATCAGTAGGGGAACAGAATAGATAATTACTTTTCTAGCATTTGCAGTGAATTGAAAAATTCGAAGTGTCCTTGCAAGTACTTACAGCACTTTAATTTTAATGATAGAGGGGACAAAGTTAAAGATGACCATCAAGGATATTCTGATACATTGATAAGAAGAAAAAGGAAAGAAAAAGAATTTAGAATTTAGCATATCATTGTTGCATACCTTATCTTTCTTTTTCAGGAACATAAAAGATTCAGAGTTCATTTATGTTAAATTTATAGCCATCTTTGGAATGTACTAAAATTACATTAATCCATGGTATTCTATGAGCAGCCTCTTGAAATTCAGGAAGTTTTGTGGCGCTTTCCCATACTCTACCTCTCTAAATACCAGTGGCATATCCTTTGAGTTTCAAGGTAAATTTCATGTATTTTTTCAACCGGGTAGGGACTTAGAAAAAACTGAATCAAGCTTTCCACTTTACAGATCAAGTAAACAAGACCCAGACGGCTTAAATAGCTTGCTCAGTGTCACACAGCCAGTTAGAGGCAGATAAAGGACTAGAATCCAGACCTATGGACTCTCGCAGTTCAGCTTATCTTCCACCATTCCACAGTATTGTGCAATCTTCTCCTCTTCATTCAGTTTATTATTGCTACCATCATTGACTTTATGACTCTGAACCTTAGTTCAAAATACTCTTCAGCAACCTAATGCAATTGTCACAAAATAGCCTGCTGAGGCAAATGCTCATAAGTGCCTTATTAAGATGAGGCAAATATCAAAACAAACATGCATAGGAAAAAGATTAATATGCTGAAATAACATAACCACTGTTTAAACAAATGTGTAAAATGTTTATCTTGATGTTGCTGAGCCATATTTTTTCAAAGTTTTCTTTTGAAGTATTAAACGTAATTTTCTTATAACTGCTTTAAAAAGCAGATGGGACAAATGTGAAACATAAACATTCACATCTAGTACACAATGAATGCAAATAGACATTCATCACATGAACCTAAAAGTTCCTTTATTACAGTTATTTTGAAAATTCAGCTCTAATCATATTCTAAAGTATATGATAGGCATCTTTTTAGATGTTGAAAGGCAGCATTTTTGTTTAAAGTGCAAAGAGAATATAATACCAAAAGAAAGATACATATGATATAAAAGATACAAAAGATATATCATATATATAAAGTGCAGCTTTATAAATTACAGCTTGGATTAAAGAATCTAACACTTTTTTTATGGTTGCTTTTTGACAGCTTTCAAGCTTCCTCCCCACTTCCTCCCCTTCTCCCTTTGTCTTACATCCAGGCAGGTTGATTTAAAAAAACCCTGCACCCACCTTTGGCACCAATGGACAGTTCAGACCATGCAAGCCCTGATCTGCACACAGGAACCCTCATCCCACCACCTCTCGCTAACCACAATAAAGACCTAAAACCACTATACTTTCTCCGCGCTCTCATGCCATTTTGGATCTGCTTGGGATCCTGCCCTGTAATTCCCAGAAAGTCTCATTATGTGACTAATAAAAGTTTTCCTATTCTCTTTGTCCATGTGTAGTACCATCAGTCTCAAAAACAAAACCATATATGGGGAGGATTCTGGACACAACTGATGCAGTGAGCAGGGTGTGTAGGCAATGACCACCACCATCGCCCATGTTTCTTCTCTTGCTTTGGCTTGGTGACAGGTTCTGATGCTTGCTGGCCGGAATGCCCTTCAAGTTATGCTGCTGCCTACTGACAATCTTGTGCTTTGAGTTATGCTGCTTTTTATTGTATGTCTACCAAGTCTCTATCACCTTGTATCAGAAGTTTTGTAAGTGGAGTTTAGAGACAGGAGTATGAAGTTGGACGACTCTGGGTCATGTCTCTTGGCCTGGACCTGCATGTTTCAGACCGAATCATACATGTCTATTTCAGCATAAGCCATGACTGATGCTAGGTCCAGGGAAATGACTCTTACCCTGTGACTGTTGGCTGTGTGTCTCAAGTAGGCATTGGTTTCCATGCTTAGAGTACTCAGGGGAAATACTGATACCCTTATGATATATTAGTCTCTTGGGCTCTGTGGAAGAGTGGTTACTATGTGGCGTGTAAAGGTCTATATATCCTAAGAAGAGATGATTTACTAGAAACCTGCAAAATGCCTTGGCAACTGCTGCTGTGTAGGCCTCCGTTGTAACTAAAAACAAAACAAACAAAAACTGCTAGAGAGAAAGAACTAAAACACTTAAGAAGGGGTTCACAATTTGACCAAAATGGAAATCCAAAATTTACTAAAAGAATTTAAAAAACAAAAACACAATGGGCTCTGATTGGCTTCTATTTTCCTAGAACATAGGTTCTGAATTAACTTTAACATCTACTGGGATGCACCAAATGGCAAACCTCCCTGGCCCTAACAAATACTGGGGCTCAAACTACAATAATACCTGGAATCCACTAAATTTAAATAATGCACACCCTATAATTTTAGGAGAGTTCCCAAGTACAAAATAGAAGACCAATAGGCATACTTCACCCTTAACCACTGGAATTATTGTCTTGCCTTAATTCTCTATAGCCATGATGCTCATTGCTTAAAATTATTCCAGAGTGGTCATGAAAGTTCTGACCTAACGAGTAATAAATTAAAATTAAATTAAGTCTTTGATACTTCCAGTTGGCTTGACAAAAATGGCACCAAATGGACTTTCTCCCCAATTAAAATAGTTAATATGGTCCTATATAAATTAAAAAAAGGATTGAAACCCATTACAAAAGACTATCCCCACTGCTTCTCCTTTAAACAGCCTAATTTGGCCTGTATTTAACCTGGAAAGAACGAATGGCACCTCACAGTGGATTACTGCAGCCTTAATTCTGTGCTGATCTATTAAGGCTCCATACTCTTTATTATTGAAATTACTGACTCCATCCAATTAGCAACTAGTAAATATTTGCTAATATGTTGTGTTCCATGCCTATTTCAAAAGCCTTTCAGCCTTCGTTTGCAATCACTCTCAAAAGAGCACAATACCTTTGTCTTTGCTTTCCAAAAGGAGACACATTTACCTGACAATACCTGGTGTACCTCAACAGCCCATCTATCACACATAAGATTTGTAGGCAAGATCTTAACTGCATCAAACATTCTCCAGAAGCACAAGTATAACATCACACTGATCACATCCTCCACGAAGGAGATTTGGTCAGTCAAAGGCCACTCTATCCCTATACTGTCCAGAAACAACTAGTAACCCTCTTAGCATACACAATACTAAAACAAGCCCAACATCTTTTAGGCATTTTGGGGTTGTGAGAACAACATATTTCTGATATAAAAATTTTATTTAAGCCTATTTATGGTGTTAATTGCAAATCAGTTCACCTTGAATGATGACCCTTACATAAAAAAGTCTCTAGGATCTTTCCAAATTGTAATACAACTATTGTCCCCAGATTCCTTCACTCTAGAGTCTTTAGCAACCTCCTCTCATGTCTCTTGGATCTCTGGAACACTCTTCAGAGCCGTGTGTCCCTCACACTCTTCTGAGGAATGCATGGCCTCCTCAGCCCAATGTCGCGTTATTAGAGCACTAACTGCGGGCTGTTCTCCTGGAAACAGGTTCTTCCAGGCCCCAAATCTGTGCCCTTTCATACCCAGTTGCCAGTTATGCCTTGGATCATGGAAGCAGTACCCTGCAAGCTTGGCAAGCATCCTTGGTAAAACAGAATGGTACCAAGAGGAGAGAGCCAAACCTGAGTCCTCTGGCATTTCCCACCTGAATGGGGGGCAGGCTTCTCTGTCCTCAGTCCCTTACCAGATGTCAGTTTTGATGAGCTCACCCCTATTTCAGATACCCTGTCAACCTGAGAAGCTTCTTAGGGTCAAGTGAGTAAATAGCAGAGGAAATCTGTATACTTTATAAATACAATGGCCACTGTCACACGTGCTGGAACTTACTGGAGAGTTGCTGCTTTTAAAATCCCTTAACTGATGCAAACCTATTAAGGAACCATAGGTCAGGAACGATAAAAGACAAAAACTTATTAATAATATGAAAAATTAGGATTTACAATTTTACTCTGTGATTTGTGATTGAGCAGCATTCTATCCATAAAATAGAAGGGAACTCTGCCAATGGAGTGGAAAGGGGGGACTTATACAGGGCAAACATGGAAACAAGTGAAGAAATGTTTTGATCAGCTGACATTAAGTTTCCAATTTACATAGGGGGTATTATCAAGTGGGAGCAGATATGTGGTAAATGTGCTGGTTTGAAAGTATTATGTACCCCAGAAAAGCCATGTTTTAATCCTGATTCAATCTTGTGCAGGCAGCCATTTCTTTTCATCATGATTCAATACTGCAGGGAAGAAATATATGATTAGATCATCTCCACAAAGGTGGTACATCCAATTGTGGGTGTGATCTTTTAATTAGAAGAGATGTGCCTCCACCCTTCCGAGGTGGATCTTGATTAGTTTACTTGAATCCCTTAAAAGAGGAAACATTTTGGAGAAAGTTAAGAGATCACAGAGAGAACAGATGCAGATGCTTGGAGAACAGTTGCTTCAGAGCTAACAGAGCCAATACAGTTGGAATGCAGGGCCCAGCAGATGACTATGTGCCTTTCCATGAGATGGTAAGCAAGACAGAACCCAGAGTTGTGTCCCAGAGAAGCTAAGTGAAGGCCCACGGACATTAAATGAGGAACCCTTATAGGAAACAGAGACTGGAGGCAACGGAATTAGGAACAAGGACCAGCAGATGCCAATCAGGCAACTTCCCAGTTGACAGAGGTGTTCCAGATGGAATTAGCCTTTCTTGAGTGAAGTTAACCTCTTGTTGGTGCCTTAATAAGGATGCTTTCATGACCTCAAAACTGTAAACTTGAAACATAATAAATTTCCTTTTTAAAAGCTGTTTCATTTCTAGTACATTGCATTCTGACAGCTTAGCAAACTAATACAGTAAGTATAGCACACTTGTCCATTTTTCAAAGGCTATCATTCTTGGATGGAGACAGCTAATCTAATCACTTAATGTTGCAAAATTTGAAACTTTGTTGGGACTGTTCCACTCTCTTAGAAAGTCCCACCCTTGGTCAGTTTTCAATCTTTAAAAAAGATCCTGTCATATTTTGGAAAGGGAGCTGCTCCTACAACCCCCAAAACAAGTGCCCATTTTATTTTTATTTACCAGTACCATTGGCTGAATTTAAGGCAGTCATCTTTGCACTGGATGCTCTGGCCAACATTTGGTCCTGGCCTTGTGTTTTTACAGACCTTTAGGCCATTGTCATTGGTTTGGACATTGGGTTCAGTCAATTACAGCAACAAGAAAAAATTCCTTATCCAAAGTTTCCTCTCTTGGGGTTAAGAAAACTTCATAGATGCCCAAAATAGAAATCAAAGTCATACAAGTCTTTGTCACAACACCATCCCTCATTAATACAATCCATATCCCCTTTGGAGTTCCGGATATCATTAATAGTGACTAAGGTACTTGTTCTAGTTTGCTAGCTGCCAGAATGCAATAAACCAGAAACAGAAATGCTTTTAAAAAGAGGAGTTTAATAAGTTTCTAGTTTACAGTTCTAAGGCCAAGAAGATATCCCAATTAAAGCAAATCTATAGAAATGTCCCATCAAAGTCATCCAGGGAAAGATACCTTGGTTTGGTTCAAGAAGGCTGATGAAGTTCAGGGTCTCTCTCTCTCTCAAATGAGAAGGCACATGGTGAACACAGTCAGGGTTTCTCTCTCAGCTGGAAGGGCACATGGCAAACACGGTGTCATCTGCTAGCTTCTATCCTGGCTTCCTGATTCATGAAGCTCCTTGGGAGGCGTTTTCCTTCTTCATCTTCAAAGGTTGCTGTCTGGTGGACTCTGCTTCTCGTGGCTATGTCATTCTTCTCTGCTCTCTCTGAATCGCTTTTATTCTCCAAAATGTTTCCTCTTTTATAGGACTCCACAAACTTGTCAAGACCAGCCCAAATGGGTGGATTCATGTCGTCACTTAATCCAGTTTAACAACCACTCTTGATTAAATCACATCCCCAGGGAGATGATCTGATTACAGCTTCAAACATACAGTATTGAATAGAGATTATTCTGCCTTTATGAAATGGGATTTATATTAAAACATGGCTTTGCTTAGGGGGCATGCTTCCTTTTAAACCAGCACAGTAAGTGAATATATAATATACTTCAATAAAATTGCATTAAAAATCTAATTGTACAAATAGCACCTAAAGAATTAACTAATATGTTTATAAATACTTATGACAAACATTTTTTCCTTGCTCTAACATGCTAGGCTGCAAATAATTAGGGTTTCCTTATTTATGGGCAGAAATATCACACATTAATTTCTGCTTCTCGCCATTAAAACATCCATCAATTAAAAGAAAAAAGCTCCCTTTTCTTTTCAATTGCTCTAATATAATAAGTAATGATATGAGATAGTAAATGCAAATTTAGAATAAATACATATATTATCTATCATCATTAGGTAAATTCAGTAGCTAGAAAAGAATAATAATTGATTTTTATGCAATTGTACTATTAAAAATGAACTATCATGCACTATCGTGTATACCAAATTACAATATGAAAAGCTTTATTGACCATAAGGGCTCATTCATTACTGGAAACTAAATACCAAGAAAAAGAAAATGCCAATAAAACGATTCACAGACTTAATGAGCATACAAAAAGAATCTCAAGACAATTTGTCACTAAAGTATGGGTGAGATTCATGTCAATAAATTACTGAATTTGGTACAAAGACAGGTAATCACAATATAAATTATGTAATTATATAAATAAATCTGAATTCAGTAGTTCATATGGAAGAACACAGACATAAGATCAAATGGCAAATGGTTATTTGACTAAATGCATGAGTTTTAAAGAAGAATATACACAAGGTAAAAGAATGGCTATCAGTTTTAGAAAAGATGAGACTTGTTAGATAACACTAGCTGGGCAGGTCAAAACTACATTAGCACAAATTAAAAAGTCCAAGTGCCATGAAAAGAATATCTATGCATATTTTTATACATTTATGGATATGTCTGTGCACCGTAGTTTTAATTTATATTTTTGTTTCCTCCTTATTTCTGAAGAGACCTAGATTTTTAAAGACTACCTTCACAATGTAGCAGTTTACCCAGAAATGTGAATGATATCATGTTGCAAAAATGAATTGTATTTAACAACCACTATGTAATTACCTAAGTCCATCAGCTGGTAAGAAAAGACTACATTTAATGAACATGATATGAATTAATAAGATAGTTGCTACCTAATTATTATTAGTGTTGTTATGATGAGGTATGAAATAAAAATACAATAACCTGCATAATGAGCAATGCCTTAAAGAAAGATATTTGGAGCGTGACTAGAAGAAAATCATCTCAAGACTGAAAGACAGTATGTGTGAAAGCCAAACAATGTGGAAGTAGGAGAAAAGTTCATGAAAAGTGAAAAACACTTAAAAATGAAATAAAATCCTCTCCCTCAGCAATATACAAAGGTTTTAACAATTCTACCTGGCCCTGACAGATTAGGTTAGGCTGACAATACTTTTGTGTGAATTATGGAGTCATGAAGCTGAAACCTATGCAACCCAGAGACGGACTCCATCAATAAGAAAAGATTGGAGAGAAGGCAGATCAGCTGGGAAAATCTTAGAAGGTTTTCATGCCCACTTCCAAGATTCTACATGTGAAAGCTAAAAAGATATTCATCTAGGTAGGATGGATCTTCTAGGATGTGGAACCATCTGGAAAGCTGAACGCAAACTTAAGTTCCCATACGCTATCCTAGAATCTTTCAATGTAATTTACATGCTGGAATTCTCCAAGCTGTCTGAATGTCAGTATACAGTCTACAAGTAGATATCTGATCCACGTATTATACTGTAATTTATGTTAAGCAAGATTTTCTCAATAAAATTGTGATAATATTCTCTTTTATAGGTATTCCCTAAGACGTAAGGAGAGAGTTGTTGAAGGAAGATGTGGGTGGGAGAATGGGAAGATACTAATCAAGCAATACTACATTTGAAATTAATTTAGATACCATATTATTAACTGCATTTTTAAATAAAATGAAGATTGAAGAAGGCTTTGTTCAGTTCTTTAAATCTTATCTCCCTCAATTGTATCAATTGGTCCATCTCATATCTCCAACTTTGCCATCTCTACCATGCTTTGATCCTAAAATAAAGACCTCGGTATCACCTAGCCCAAGGGAAATTAAAACAAAACAAATGTCATTCTCTGGCTTGTACTCTACTTTGGCTGTGATTTTCTTTTTGTGTGTATGTTCCTTCTCAGGCAAATTTGTTGAAAGAGAAGTCCAAAAGACATATTACTCGATTTTACTACTCATTCTCACCTGAAATCTCATTTTGTTTCCACCTTTCAAGGGAAAAGAACATAATGCAAAATTTTATCCTCTAACAATGCTACAGTTATCTTGCACTGGAAAGCAATCATCTATATCAAGTTCCAAGGAAAATAAAATAAGTTCTCCATGATTTTTTTAGCATTTAAAAATAATGCAGAAAGACTTAAACAACAAAACCACAAGGGAAATATCTGTTCTTTAGAAACTGAAAGATGAAGAAAAATCAAAATATGTTTTAAGGATAGATAAAGTAGGGTA
>PVIY010015469.1:21246-53932 GCA_004026745.1 Myrmecophaga tridactyla | reverse complement strand
GGCTCAGCAGGCAGAGCTCCAACCTGCCGTGCTGGAGGTCTGGAGTTCGATCCCTGGTGCCTCCTGCCCACATGCAAATTAAAAAAAAAAAAAATGGGATGGATAACATATACCTCTGGGTGGTGTTGAGAGGAATACTTGAAATAACTGTGTAAAGTGCTTAGCACAATACCTGCCCACAGCAGGTGTTCTCTAATTACCGGTCTTCTTCCCACCTCACCGCGTTCCCCTTACACTTTATTTTCGGATGCCAGAAAGTTTTAGGCTCTATTCTCACAACTTAAAAAAAAAAAAAAAAAAAGCAAAGTTGTAAAGCTGTTATTTCTGAATTCATTCCAAGAAACAAACCTGATCCAAACGATCCACACACACTGGAGCAAGGGAGGTGCAGATACAAAGAGTGGGGGAGTAGCGAGGGATGGAAAGGGGTTTCATATCCATTGGGTCGCCTGCTAAATAATCCCCTGCCTGATGTATCTAGGATTCCCTCAAAGTTGTTCACAACTGCACTATCTCTAGAAGTTTCACACTGTACTTTGTGTAAGCACAACTCCATTCCCAATTTCCCCTCTTAAAAAAAAAAAGTATAAAAGTCTACTACATGGAAAGTAGATACCCTAAAACCGGGAAAGCTGACAATAGAAGGAATCTGTCTTCTGACAATTAGACCATTATGAACAATTTACCCTCAAGTGGGGTTTTTCTTTCTCAGCTCTGTTAGAATACCAAACATCTGGTCAACTGCACTTTCCATACAATCTCTAAGTCTTCCTTTTGTCCATCTGTATTTGCTCATCTTTCTTTTCAAAACTGTCTACATTATTTTAGGAGATGATAAACCCCCCTACTATAAAATTCAGAAGGTGAAAATGTAGGTTTTCTTCAAATGATCTCTGAACCAAGTATCCTAATTCTTGTCCCTGAAGACAAACATTTGCCAAGACCCTAAGGATATTTTTCTAGTATAAGAGTATGCACACATGTGTAAGCACACTGAACAGTTGGCATCAGAAGTACACTCATCTACACCTCACCCTTGCATTTCACACCTTCCAATGAACCTGTAGCTCATTCCTTATTAGTAAGTAAAAAGATGCTCAGTCTTTGTAAAGGCAACACCATTGCGTGGTGTTCCACGCTTTACTTTAAACCTGTCCTCTCTTTATGGGTTGTGGAATTATTTTTTATCTTTATTTTCATTATTATTTTTATTACCCATTATCATTATCACAGACAGTATTTTGTTTTGGCTATACTTTGACCTAACTTATTTCACATTTGTACGAGAATATCTATAAGACAAATTCCCAGAAGTTGAATTAATGATCCAAAGAATAAGGGAAATTTAACAAATGTGGAGAAATATTGCCAAGTTGCTCCCATAGAAGTTTTATCAATTCCAGTATCACTAATGCAGGGAAATGCATATTTTCCTCCATCCTCATCAACATCCTTTGTAGGCATAGGATTTGATATTTGCTAATCTGGTAAGTGAAAATAATATCTCAGTGTAGCATTTATTTGCATTTTATCTTGTGTGTTTCTATTTCCTTCTCTGTGAACAGTCTGTTCATATCCGTTGCCCATGGTTTTATTCATTGGATTGTTGATCTTTTATTGATTTAGTAATCTTTATATATTAAGGGTTATAACCCCCTGCCATAAGAATTTTAAATCCTTTTTTATAGTTTATCATTTATGTTTTTTACATTTTGTGGACTTTTGGGGGGCCACATACAATTATTTTTTATGTGACTAAATTTTTTCAATTTTATCTTTTATGTCTTCTGGGCTTTGTGTCAGTTACCTATTTTGAGATTTAGTATTTTAATAATTTTTTTACCTTCAAATATTTGACCCTTCAATCACTGATGTTTATGTAAAGAGTTAGGTAGAGATGTAATATTTTTCATGAAGCCTATCTACTCTTTATTTTTTTTAATATTTTTATTGTAAAAACAGTATATAGACATACAAACATTCTTGACAAGCAGACATTCCACACATGGTGTACAATCAGTGGCTCACAATATCATTACATAGTTGTGTATTCATCACCATGGTCATTTTTTTTTGAACATTTGCATCACTCCAGCAAAAGAAAGAAAAAAGAAAAAACTTATACATACCATACCCCTTATCCCTCCCTCTCATTGACCACTAGTATTTCAATCTACTCAATTTATTTTAACCTTTGTTCCCCTTATTATTTATTTTTTCCATAATTTTTACTCATCTGTCCATACCCTAGATAAAAGGAGGATCAGACACAAGGTTTTCACAATCACACAGTCACATTGTAAATGTTGTATCTTCATACAACATCTTCAAGAAACAAGGCTGCTGGAACACAGCTCTACAGTTTCAGGCACTTCCTTCTAGTCAAGTCAATGCACCATAAACTAAAAAGGGATATCTATATAATATGTAATAATAACTTCCAGGATAACCTCTCCACTCTGCTTGAAATCTCTCAGCCACTGACACTTTATTTTTTCACATTTCTCTCTACCCTCTTTGGTGAAGAAAGTTTTCTCAATGCCTTGATGCTGAGTCTCAGCTCATCCCAGAATTTCTGTCCCACTTTACCAAGAAGGTTTACACCCCTGGGAGTCACGTCCCACATAGCGGGGGAGGGCAGTGGGTTCACTTGCGGTATTGGCTTAGAGCAAGAGGCCACACCTGAGAAACAAAGGAGGTTCTCTGGGGGTGACTCGTAGGCCTAACTTTAAGTAAGCTTAGCCTGTCCTTTGCAGGAATAAGTTTCATAGGGGCGAAACCCAAGATCAGGGGCTCAGCCTATTGATTTGGTTGTCCCTACTGCTTGCAAGAGTATCGGAAATTCTCCAAATAGGGATGTTGAATCTTTCCCCCCTTTCTCCCCGTTCCTCTAAGGGGACCCTGCAAATACTTCTTTATTCACTGTCCAAATCACTCTGGGATTTTTCATGGCATCACACTAACCTGGACAAACCAACAAAATCTCATGCCCTATTCAAGATTCCCTGTACTTATCATGTTCAATTAAACTAACCATACAAGTTAAATTAGGAAATGCACTACCCAAAATATAAATTTTGCTCCAAATAAACATTTCTCCCTTTAGTCTCACACAGAAATTGAAGTATTAAGATATAAACGATATCATCCTTTACCCAGTCTTCTGATATACCTTAGTCCTATCCAGATCAGCTTCATTCATATCTCTACTCAATGTCTGGTCACTTTTTCAACTTTTTAAACAGTCCCTGTATATGGGGTTTATCTTCAGAGCTCTGACTCTGTCTACTCTGTCTTTAACAATACTACATCTTTTCCCACTGATTTAAAACACTTTTACTATATTTTAGATTCCTGTTATGTATTTATATTTATATTTTATAAATATCTATATTTATATTATTTATTTATATTCAAATTATCTGTCCAAACTACCAGTTATCCAAAAATGAACAGTTTTTAACTGTTTTAGGTTTATAATACATTTTGGGGACTTGCTAAATGTATCCTAAACCTCTTAACTTTGTTTTCCTCAAATTTTTCTGGAATTCCTGTGTTTTGTCTTGTTTTGTTTTAATTTTACCATGTGTCCTTTAGAATAAGCTCCTCCTGTTATTTTAATTAGATCTTATGAAATTTACAAATTAATATAGGAAAAATTTTAAAGTTTTATGACATCAAGCCTTCCAATCTAAGAACTTGGTAGGCTTTTATTTGTGTTCAAGTTTTCTTTTGCATTCTTTAGTCACGTTTTTAAACATTTTACATGGATTATGCCCATGTCTTGTTACGTTTATTCATAGGTATTTCTCAATTTGGACATATGGCTGTAAATGGAGCTTTTTCTTCAAGTATACCTTTTAATTTATTTTTGGTTGTTTATATGAAGGTTATTTTTTTGTATATTAATTTTTAACCAGCTATCTTACTGAATTCCTGTGCTGTTTAAATAGTTTTCCATCTGATTCTCTGGTGTTTACAAATAAATAACATATGAATTGCAAATAGTATTCATTAATTTGCTGTTTAGTTTGTGTTAGTCAGGATAAGCTAGGTTGTGCTGCAGTACTACTCATCTCAAAATCCTTAGAGGCTTAGCACAACAAAATCTCATTTCTTGCCCAAACAAAATCTGCTGTCAGTCCATGAGTTTCTGCAGGGCAGCAGCCCCCATGTGTTGGGTCACCACTGCAGAGAATACCAATCTGCATATCCCTTCACATCAATGTGGGCTCCTATGGAGGTCATGCAACAGAAGAGATGGATGAAGAATGGTGAACCAATAATCAAAGCCTACAAGTGACTTGAATCACTTGTGCTTGCTATTCTTTGGTCAAAGCAAGGATATGACTATACTCAAATCCAAGAGGCAAGGAACAGTAGTCCTCCAACATCCCTGGGAGTAGAGATAAATCAGATATGGTGCAGTGTGCCTTCTCCATTGATTCTCTGGACTGAGTGAGCAAATCATTTGTTCAATTCATCTTTCATCTCCCAAAGAATCAGTTCATTAATTTATTTAATAAAAAAAAGTTCAAATATCACTAAAAGGAATCCTTACTAAAGTTCAATTCCCAAACGTACTAAGCAGATGATGTCTAGTCATTGCCTCATTTCACCACTTTTTCTTCCAGAAGGCCATTTTGTATTCTAATCATATCCCACTGTGGAGTTTTCTCTACTTAAATTCTTCCTTCTCGTTTTATCCCTTAATTCTAGACTAACTCCATACATTTGTAAAAACTACATCCTTTCCTACTTTAAGCATCAGGTATTATATAAAACCTTTGTAGAAGGGGGATGAATATGAATATATATGTACATCTGCTCTCTTCAAAAGTCAGAACATCAAAAATAAACACATCCAAATTGGCATAGGAGAGGATTGATACAACATATCTACGAAAAGTTTTTTAGTCTTTACTTTCTTCAAATTCTATCCAAGAAAATAAAAAAAACAGGTTAATCACTTGATTGTCAGATTATTTTAGTGTGATCTCCCCTCATCCCTTCTGAGTGCTTGTTGAGATGGTTGTCATAATAGAATTTTTGCCAACTCATGCTTTCTTGAGAATGTCTATTACCTATTTGGAAAATCCTTTCTGTCTTCACTAGACCCATATTTGGCCTATCCAAACAGAAACATATATAACAAATATCCCAAATTTTAAAAAAAGGAAAGATATTTTTTCATGTAAGAGATATATCAAAGAACTAAAGAACGAATTGTTAATGCTTTGAAAATACATTCTTAATGGTCAATTAGTCAAAGGTTTTATTTGAATTATTTCCTTCTGGACAATAATATGTTCACAAGAAAATATATTTTAAAGAATTTCCTGAATGATCAAAACAATATATAATTGCTATTTCACTTGACTTACTTTGTTACAGAGCTAATCTTTGGCTTTTCACCCTGCAATAAATACCTTCCTTTCTATTCCCTTCTGATCATGCCATAATTAACAGCAGGGAGACACAAGTTTAACTGTATATGACAGATATTTATTTAAAATACCTTTGCTGCATATATTAACATTTTTTTCTTTCTACTTTTAAACGTAGTCTTGAGTTCAGCAATAAAATCAGATTCACATTTCTTGTTATGTTAATAGCCCTTTGTTAGCACAGAATATATCATTCCAGAGAAAGTCAGTGAGCTGCATCTCAATAATTGTGTGTTTACTGCATTGGACAATTTAAATGGAGAAAATGCCACGGAAATACATGGCATTCTCAATCTCCTCCATCACCACCAAGTACAAACACAGAAGTCATTTCCAAGCAAGATAGCAATAGCTCATTCAGTGTCCTGTTGTCTGTTTCTAATTTTGAGAAAATGGAAATCCCCATGGCTCCAGAATCATCTTAGTTTCCTAGGATTGCACAAACAAAGTGCCACAAACAATGGAAATTTATCATCTCAAGAGTTCTGGTGGCTGGAAGTCTGAAATCTGTAGGAAGGAATCCTTCCTTGACTCTTCCTAGCTCCTGGCGGTGGAAGGCAAGTCTTGGGCTGCAGTCAATGCCTCTGGCATCACATGGATTTCTCCCCTGTGTCTGTCTCAGTCTAATTCTCTCCTTATAAGGCCACCAGCCATAGAGGGTGAGGCCCACACTAATCCAGTTTGGCTTCATCTTCACTATTCAAATTCTTAACATCTTCAAAGACCCTATTTCCAAATAATATCACATGCACAGGATCAGAGTTTAGGGCTTGAACAACACTTCTGAGGAGATACAATTCAATCCATAGTAAGAGCATCCTAAGAACATAAGGTCAATAATTTATTGTATTTTTTGTATTGTCAAGAAAACTTTCCATGGGAAGATAGTCTATAAGGGAGATGGTGACTGGGACTGGGTCACCACATTCTGGAAACTAGATTTAGAAAACATCTACACATTGTCAGGCACAGGGTTGTTAAGGATTCCACAGGAGACAGCAAGTCAAAGATTAACAAATTTATTGAAAAGATAAAGCAGGGAGGAAGCAAGTGGGAGAGCAAAATGGAGAAAGTAGGTAGGAGCCTGAAATTGACTCCTGCCTGGGGAGCCAGCAAGAAGATAGAGAAAATGGCTCCAGCTCGTTGTTCTGGGAGCTGTGTTTTAAAGGGACAGTGACACCAGGAGGGGAGGGTGCCCACTAGGGGGTATATTGTTTCCTGGTTGGATGGGGGCTTGTAACAGGTTTATATGTGGATCCTTGGACCTGCCAAGGACACTGAGGAGGAGGGTCAAGGGGAGCTCTGCATCAAGAGTTCCTTTTGCTCTTAGAATTTTCTATCTGAGACCTAACACACATGTGAACATGACGTTATTAGGGCAAATAAAAACAAGCACTATTTTCATAATAGGATACAAGGTCTTTTATGCTTTCCTAGGGATTACATGGGCTGAACGCATAAGGAAAACCAACAGGTTGACATTTTTTCAAAATGGAAAGCGATTTAGACATCCCAACAGCCGTATAAGCAAGGAGGCTCAGAGAGGGGCCACAGAGGTGCAGCTCACACGTGGTTGTGCTGGTTCCTGGCTCACCTACACCCACTTTTTTTTTTCCATTACGGCACGCGAGTGGTGAATTAGTAATGAAAAGCTATAAATGTTGGAGAAAAATTCACAAATATTTTGTAATCCGCATCCTGCAGGAATTTATTTCCATGTCCCCGCCAAATGTATCCTAGTGCCCCCAAATCCCAGACAAAGACACTCAGCTCAAGACAACTTATTTATCAAGTAGTAGGTGTAGTACTAGAACCCCAGTCTCCCTGGATCCCAGGCCAGAGCTTTTTCTCCCACACTGCACTGTCTCCTTTATCCTACAGAGAGATTACTATCGGCAGCCCCTGCTTTGGAGCTGATATTTTTCTCAGACTCGTGAACACAGGCTCTAGTAAACAGGCATCAGAGAAGAACCCAGGAGGCATCACCCAAAAAACAAGAGAGCATGTTGTTTTCAGCACTCTGACACATCATCCCTTCAGCACTTTAAAGCTGGGAATGTCCAGAAAATATAACTGTGGCAAACAATGTAGTCTTCATCAGTGAAAATGAGCTCGCAACAGTCATCTGAAAAATTCAGAGTTCACCTATAAATTCAACACAGAATCTGGAATGATTTGACCCTGTCATGGGATCCATGCTCAGAGCAAATTAACCCTAATAGAACAGTGTTTTTAGTGCCTCGCATCAGAAGCTTCCTGGTTACATCTATACTGAATTCCGCATCTTGAATAGGAGTTAAGTAAAATTTCTGAGGTCCTTGAAAATAAACATCATATTTAGAAAGTACAATAATAGTTTAAGAAGTGTACTTCTTTGAAAAGAAAAAAAGAAAAGAAAAATCGTAGGGCTATTATAAATGGTTTCCCCTTTAGCATGATGGGTGAATAGTTCATCGATAAAAGAATCTTGAGAAATACTACATTTAATTAAGGGCACAGATATGTCTGGAGTAGCATATCCTTAAGAAATGTGGCCAGTCTCTTTCCGGTACACAGAATGAAACAATTGTCCACCATGCTGCTTTCTTTCCCTTGTATAAATTAATACCAGCAGTTGAGAATCATTGACTCTTCTGGTTTCTGTACCTTCTGCTGCAAGTCCATAGCTAATGTTATCGTCCAGCCTTTTATTGACGAATGAATCCCTGCATGAATTTATTCATTCATTCATTCCTACATGAATTCATTTATTCATCCATCCATTCGTCCACCCATCCATCCATCCATCCATTTATGAACAGTGGAAACACAGTCATATTGTGGTGTAATAGGAGCTTGGACCTGTGAAATAATCTGTACAACATCTACTGGAAGTTCATGAGTATCACGATTAAGATTAGTTCCAGGTACTCTGTTTGAGACATGAAAAGAAAGGAAGCAATTTTAAGGACACACTTATCTGGTGGCTAATCTAACTCTGTTGGGGGGCATCCACGGCTATGAGGAAACCTAACTAGAGGAGATGCTATAGGAAGTGCTTGTGAGAAGCACAGGGAATTAATCCCAGTTGTCCAGTTTACAACTCTACATCAAGGTCAGTCGAGTGTCCTGATGCCTTCTGGCAGTGTGTCCAGGTAAATGTAAGAATTGGCACTCTCTTGGAGGCCTGCCCTTTGGGCCTGCCGCCAGTCTGGCTAAGGTTGGCACTAGTGTCATTACCATGGTGTGTTGACAGGCCCACCTGACACCATGCCTTTGAGCACATCTTTTTTGTTTGTGTTTGGTGTCTACTGCCTCAGATGCATAAATACTGAGAGTTCCACCAATTTCAAATTCTCTACTCTTTTTCAACCAACTTTTTTCTTTACACGCAGAATTCTTGAAGAACATGAAGAATTGGTTCATGTGAGAATTGAAATAAGATGTGTTACTGTCACAACTTTTTTGTCTCACCCTTACTAGCATATTGGAACTCCAACTAGAAAAGTCAACAAAAACAGCTCCACTAGATGGGCAGTCAAGAAGCCCTGCATCATCCAGATTTCTTCTTTCCTTATAACCCGTGTTGAGATTGTCACACTTGCTTAATTGTCAATTTCTCCTCTAAGATTCTCTTTTTTTTTTTTTTTTTAATTTGCATATGGGCAGGAGGCACCAGGGATCTAACTCCAGACCTCCAGCACGGCAGATCGGAGCTCTGCCTGCTGAGCCACGGCAGCCGCCCTAAGATTCTATTTTGTTCTTGGGTTTGCTTTTCCTTTTGAAAAACCAAGAAGGGAACTTTTAATATTAGAGTCTGGCTTCCACTTTATGATCTTAAGTAAATGAACTAAAATACACCCTAGAAAAATGTGCAGTTGTTCTGGATTGTGTGATTGGCATGGGCATTTTGAAATTCTTCCTGAGTAATTGAATACCCTAAGTGCCTTAATTATTTTTAAAAGCCAATATTATTGTCAGCTTATGGCATATTGTACTGTTAATTATGACAAAAGAAATATTTTCCAATCTGGATTACATTGTCAACTGCACTGTAGCTCTTGAGATTTCTCTCTTTGAATCCTGAAAGCGTGGTTGCAATTAGCAGGACTTGTGCCTTTTTGAAAACGCTATCTTTTAAAATATTGAAAATAAAAATTTTAAAAATGAATGGGGGTTTTATACATGTCTAAAGATATCTATTCTCATAAAGCACTGACACAAATGATAAATTCATTCTTTTGGCAATGTTATTTTTGCCATTTCAACATGGATTTTTTTTCAAACTATATTTTACAAAAGAATATAGAATAAAAGAACTTTAATTTCCTTGATATGAATCTTTTAACAGGTTTCAAAACATTACTGGAATGATCAAAAAGCTCCAGGCAGTCTCCAATCAAAATGTAATAATGTTTTTGTTTAGTATTGATTCTTATTGGGGCAAGTAATCACCAAATTTTAAATTAAATTTGTTTTATTTTGGTAACTAATTTTTCAAAATAGTTAGCTTCCAACTGTGAGGCCCTGTCTGCTGTCTACATGAAGCAAAAACTCACTAGGGGCAATTGATGACAATGAGGCTGCAAGACAGGACTGGACCGTGTGGCCAGGATGCTGTACTCCAGCTCCACTAGACAGCCTCCCTTCCCTACCAGGGTTCAGCTCCCTGTCTTGATGCATGGTCTTCTTGCTTCCTATAATGCTTTCCTCCAAAAATGAAAACACTTGCTTATAGTCCAAGTCCCATTTCAAATTCCATCTCCTCCAAGTAGTCTTTCCCAACCCCTTAACTAATTATCTCTTCTTCTGCCCCTCAGCAAACTGCTTGTCCTCCTATTTAACTTATTCTTATTTATATATCTCTCTATAATGAGATATTAAATATGTTGAAGGTGACAATTTTGTCATATCTTTATGCCCCTAACAAAATTTTGACCGTATGTGTTCAATTAATGCATGATTCCAACCATTCTTGTATTCTTGAGAAAAAATATACCATTCTCTTTTTCCCCTCCAAGCCTACTGCTGTTCCTGCTACCTATAATGCCTTCTCCTGGCCCCACCCTTCCTCTCTACCCAAATCTCTTACTCATGCATCAAGACATCCCCAAGCGGTACCCACTTTAGTAAGCCTTCTCTGAGTATCCATTTCCCCCTCCAACTACCTTCAGGTTGTGAGATTTCGTGTGCCTTCTCTGCATCTCCCAAGAAATCTCAGGACTGGAGTGATGGGACTCATTAGTGGTTTGCTCCCACAGCAGTCTTGTGAACTCTTTAAGGAAGGGAATCATTTCTTGTACCTCTGGATTTCTAAGGCCAGCAGATTAGGTCCTCAACAAGTATTTGTTGAACAAATGGATGGAGGGATGTTAAAATGAAAGTCGGTAGGTGGATCTGTGTATCTTGAGATCATTCTTGTAATATTTTCTTTAAAAAGTAAAAAAATATTTAATTGACTTATAGTACAAAATCCCTGGTTTCATTTTCCTTTTACCGCTTCCATTCATCACATAACCACATAGACTCAGGTATAGTAATAGATGGACCTTCCTACATGTATCTTCATTTCCCTCCATGCTCTGTCTGCCACCCAATCCCATCTGTTGGCTTTCTGGCACAAAGAGAGTCTGACTGGCTAGATACCAATTACATGGAATGATAAAACATTCTTTAAGGAAAAAGAAAAGTTAAGAAGTCTTTAAATGGAATGTAAGCTATACTGGTGGCAACTTGCAGCACATCAGTCATAAATCCTCATCTCTTTCTAGACATTCTGGATAAATATAAATTGTCACCAATTTCCCACAGTCTGAGCTCATCTACAACAGTAATAACATCTTTGTTGGACAGCATCATGTGGTAGTATGAAAAATTTTGATTTTTGAATAGCGACAGATCAGGGCTTAAATTCTATAATTCCACTTCCTAATGTGACCATGGGCAATTTATGTAGCTTCAGTTTCTTTATCTGTAAAATGGAAATAATATGGTGCCCCGTCATATTGTTTTAAGGAATTAAATGTCATTCAGCATAGTGTCCAAAATATACTAAGTATTTTTTCTTTCCCTAGTGGTGCAGTGCTAAAGAGTTGTTCAAACAGATTTCTCTCTGATTTTCTCATTTTTCTCACCCATGTTCCTCATGCCAGACCCACCATCATTTTCAGATAAAAGTAGGTTAAAATAAACTTCAACATTCAACTCAGTAGCCCTCGGGCTTTATTAAGTGGCCCTCCTTTTTCCTCAAAGCACCCTGTGTTTTCTGCTGTCATATGATTTTTTCACATGGTTTTATCTTAGTAAGTTTCCAGACTAGACCATAATCCCTTTGAAAGGAAATACACTGCTTTTATTTCTAATTCTCTGTGCCTGGGAAAGACCCGATAGTCAATAAAAGATTGACTGATTCATTCATTCATTCCAGCGGTAAACCCAGACCATCAGAGAAGAAAAAAGAAAAAAAAAAAACAACAACAACAAAGAAAGAAATTATGAAGCCTGATATACAAAGATTGAGGAACAGAGTGGGACAGTTCCATTCGCCTTGTGAAGGATATTTATAAGAATCTGAGGGTTGTTGGTTTTTCTACTTACTTTCTAAGGCACATCTCCTCCTCCTCGCACAATTGTTGCCCAGCCTCTTGTCGCTATAGCAGACAAGCAAGACACACATAGTGGACAGATCACACCAACCATCCCACTCTATGAATCCTCTCTCCAACAAAGTCCCAAAAACCAAACTTATGTTAGCTTGAGATTCATAGCTCCCAACAGGCAGAGCGCATTGCCTTGTCCCCTGTATTAAACAGTGATGTTACAGCCTGACTGAGGATGGCTCTCCAGTAAGAAGCAGTGGGAAAAATGAAAGGACTAGGGAGAAAACATGTTTACTGAAATGCAAATGAATCCTTTGTGTGTGTTCTGTAACTTTTTAAAAGGAAAATCTGTAACAAAAGAGCTGCATTTGTTTTGCTCCCCACCCCCTGCATATCTCTACAATATTGAAGGGCACAAACAATATGAAAATGCATAAGAAATCTGGAGAGGAAACACTTTTCAAAAGAAAGACTGTAGATTTCCTTAAAAAATAGCCAAAAGAAAAAGTGAATGCTCCCAGAAGAGTAAATTAATAATGTTGGTTCAAAATCTTTCTTTTCCTAATGGGTGAGGGTACCGCAGGGGACGCAGATGAGATCCCCTGAGGCTGGGACCCAGGGGTAGGAGGTGCATGTGGGTTACCTACCACAGGACTGGCCACCTTCTGACCCAGCTGCTGTGGGTCCCCTGGTCTGCCTCCCAGCAAGTCTCCAAGCAGACAGAACAGAGAATAAGGACATCTCATCCGCATCCGTGGTAAGCAGTGGTCTGTTGGTAGTTGTGAGAATTGGGGCTGGCGCAGCCCTTTGAGTTCTGCAGATAAGAAAGTTCCCTTGAAATGTAAAATAGGAAAATGTGTTTCAATCTTCACAAGGCTATGCTTCTGCAGTGCTGAACAGGTCTACATGGGGACCTGTGCACATTTAAACTTCTCACTCAAGTGAGCCTTTTGTAGGGTCAGACTTCTGACAATTATGTGATTCTTGTACATGTAAATTTTTGGAAAGTTGAACCACAGAACTTTAAATATTTTCTGATTCATACCTGATCCTTTTATCTAATGCTCTCTTTTTATTAATCATGTATTTTGTGCAACAACACCTAAATATCGATTCCATTAAGGTGCCTTCTTCTTGAGAGAACACCAAGGGATTCCTATGAATCAACCCAACTCCCTTCTAGACCTGAAATCGAGTATCACTATTTTACTTAATTTCTCACTGTAGCCTCTGAAAATTGTAAATTGCACCATTCTTAAGCAGCAATATTTTGAATCTCCATTTGCTTCTTGAACATTTATACTTGAACAGTTACAATCTAATTCATTGGAAGTAGTAAACTCAAGAAGTCCATAGTCAGAAATAATTCCTTTCTCTCATCTTCCACAAAGTAATTTCTTGGATATTGTCTTAGCCTTAAGATAAAAATCCAAGATTCTGGACATTCCACCCCACCCCACCCCACCTCAACCCCAAACCCAAGCCTTTATTTTCTACTAGGTAACAGAAGTTTGCCATTGGCTAAAATATGGTGCTGAATTCAGACTTCTTTTACAGAGTCATGTCTCCTCTCTACTACCTCACGATGAATAGAATCTGTACTGCCTGACACTTGTGAACAATGGGTGAAATGGATATTAGAAAAATCTCATTTATCTTCTGCTTTATTTCTTGATAGGGGTCCTTGTCACAATGGCTATTGTGTGACCAGGTCTGGAAAGGGCATCTCATTAGTTTTCCTTATCAAGATAGCAAAGTTCTTTTAAACAACAAAGCGCTTACATTTTAGATTCAATTAGGAAACTGCATAGTATGTGTGTGTACGTGAGCATGTGTGTGTGTGTGTGTGTGTGTGCGTGCGCACGTGCGCGCGTGCGCGCTTCTGCTTGGCAACTGAGCAGCGTCAGTTTTCCTCTGAGGGATTCAGATTCCACACTTGAGCCCCGCAATACATCACATTGCAGCCTGGCCGGAGGGTGGCACCCGCCTTCGGGAAGTCAGGGTAATGGACTAGTCTTATTAGTCTCCATGGTTCTATATGAGGTTCTATAGGAGGCAGGGATCAGTCTAGACAAGGCAAGAAAAGCAAGAAGCCATTTGTGTATTGAATGACGGTCCAGGATTTCTTTTCCAAGGTGGTTTGTTTGAAAGAGCAAACAAAAGCCCATTTCTCAATTCTACAGGCTTCCTTGGCAGCCTGGGCTTGCTCTCTCATCCCAAGCTCACTCCCCTGACAAGGGTACTTTGGAATGCTCACAGTTGCCACCCGGACAACTGGGAGAATGTCAACAAATCAGCAATGATTTAGACTATGTCAGATGGAATTCAACTTTTCACATCATTTTGAAAATCCTTGTGACAGGTGGGTGAAGTGGGACAACTGTGCATCAGAACTCTGATGGTAAAATTAGCTGATGCACTAAGAGAGAACTTCTCTACAAGCAGCTGTAAAAACAAACTGGAAATGAAAATGCCCTGCCAAGACCTCCTGGGGATCCTGGTCTCTTTTGAACGCACAGGGATTCTTCCAGGACAGCCAGATGCCATGTAGCTCACTTGCTAAGTACATATGGAATGTTACTGACGCACAGATTGAATCCCCCTTGTTGACTGCTGGGGGTTTCAGGCAGAAGGTGCATTCATTCAGAGGATCTCGTTGAGTTCTTGGCAATTCTCACTTTTATCCCATGTTATAGAAAGTCACCGCTTTCGGCATCCCTTCAAACACTTGTCAGAATTGGGATGAAGCAAGTTTTTGCATAATAGTGGATGATGAGCCTCAGGAGTGGCAAAGAGTATATTGTTCCCTGCGTAGCTAGCAGGTACTTGGCAGAGAAAATGCCCTCAAGAAGTTTCTGTTCGAATGGACGAACAACTGAATGCAAAGCAAATTTTCCTGCTAAAACTTTCTCTTCTTCATCAAAGCAATTCCAGTTTGAGATGCCATGAGTGCGTGATGTCCAGTAACCCAGGCCTCGTGCTGGCTGTGTTCCTTGCTGGCAATGACTGGTGTCGGGACACTGGCTTCCTGTGGCCTCGGTTTACTCAAGTGCTGAGGGATGTGAACTAAGACCTATCCAGTGGTACAAACCCTAATCCCTTGAGTTAGTGTCCTATGGAGCTTGCGCTCTCCTGGCAGTCCCCTCTGAGGAGGCATATGCTCAGATAAGGGGTGATAGATGAGATCCCTAACTACTTAGCAGGCATATGTTGAACTTTTTTTTCTCTAAGAGAAAGAGCATCTGAGACAATCTATGAGTTCTGAGCACCTACAGACAAAGGGCTACAAAGAGTGGGTGGTCAGGAAACATCCATTAACAAAGGGAGAGGATGTTTCTGGAAAAAATGAAAATCAGCAAACCTATGCAAATGAAAATTGCATCTAAAGGATGCTAATTCCACAATTTCCCCTGAAACATCAGTGTGTCATCTGACGCACCCATAGCGTTGCCTGGTTTCTGCGTGTGGTCGCGCAGCCCCCACTCCCTCCCACACCATCTAAGCAGGTCCCTCCCCACCCCTAGGACACTTGAGAGTGTTAACTGTTAGAGAAGTTACATCCATCTCCAGACACAGCTAACAAATGAATTAGAAGCTTTTGAAAATGAAAATCGCCACCACGACTTCCAAAACTGGAAAATTTATCCAAATCCAGTATTACTTCCTGAGTTTTGCCTCATGGAATATTTATGACCAGCTGTGATGAAATACTGATCCAGGATGTTCTGACTAGAAACAGGAGCCAGGGAGGTGCCCCGTCATTATATGGGACTGCACGGCTTTGTTTGCCAAGCACCTCTCCTCAATATTCAAGCCTTGCTCTGCATTAGCTTTGCCAACCCAGAAGAGCAAGTGGTTTGCCCCATGCAAGCCAAGGACAAGATTGTTCCCCTTGTCCACGGCTCATCCTTGAAAACCCCCTCACTGGTATGAACAATGAGAAACCATGAACTGAAGAATATATCAAGTGTCCAGCCATCTAACACCTCTGTGACTTTATGGAGCCAAAGACATATCTGACTCTCTTTTCATTCTTTATTCAATCCTGGTTTCTGAATTTGGGGACCCATCCCTACATTCACTGGCCCTTCCTTCCGAATCTTACATCTGACCCCTATGCCGGGGGAGGCCACTTGTCCTAATCCCTCCTTTATTTCCTATGTTTCACATATCCTTGCATCCCCTTATACCCAATTCCCCTTGCCCCATTCACCCTCCAGTCTATACCCTAAACCTCCTTCAGAGATCCACTTAAATGCTGGCTGCTGTGAGCAGGTTTTCTTGCTGACCCTGGTTCCTAAGTTACTTCCCCTGAGACAGAATATAAAGCTATGCACCACATCACTGCCTTTACCCAACAGACAGGATCACAACTCTTTTCTATCATCATGACAAATCAAAGGATATTTTTAAATGTGATTAAGATTTAGTCACCAAATCCCAAAGCCACTGTTCTATACCCGAAGTGTAGCTCTAGTTTGGTTAGGACATAAACGACTTTTCAATAATGATGATTACAAACAATTAAGGTGACCACCAGTGCAGTGCTTTCCATTTTCCCCCATGCCTTCTGAGACAGCACTTCTCAAGCCATTTCTCCCTGCTGGCTCACTCAGCTAGAGGGCCACTTGTGGACATCGTTAGGGACTTGGGGGTGTAGACAAAGGGACAGCAGCATAACATAGTTCAAAAGTCTCTTGCTTGGGTGGCTGCCGTGGCTCAGCAGGCAGAGCTCCGACCTGCTGTGCTGGAGGTCTGGAGTTCGATCCCTGGTGCCTCCTGCCCATATGCAAAAAAAAAAAAAAAAAGTCTCTTGCTTTATTTTAAAATTTCGTGTGAGGTTTTATCTTCCATGATAAGCCTGCTTGTTTTTCATTTTAAAATGTTTTAAATTCTTCGCCATTACATTGTATTGGTTCAGAAAGATTCCAGGGGGCTACAATACCAGTTTGAAATACACGAGAATGTCATTCAACTTGACATATTACTCCATGAAAAAAGATTTTATTACTTCGTTGTTACAGGAAAGAAAACTCACCCACTGCTTGACTCCTTTGCCTAGGGTTGTGGAATTAATGACAGATTCAGAGTTCAAACCCAGATCTGTTCAACCCCAAACTTTCCAAAATATTTCAGAGCCTCCCTAGTCAATGCCTTTCCCCTTCAGGAACTTTCTAGCTACACTGGACTAATGATATATGAAAGAGCATCTGTGTTTTACACTCCATGGGTCACCTGCAAGCATCTGGGGTCAAGCAGTGGCCTGGCACCAATGAAAAGAAATGAAACACTGCAAGGTACAGCACCTTCCTCCAGTCCCTCATCACCACCACCGCCACGCCCGTGTTGACTTGCTTCCCTTGGGACAAAACCCTCTGCTTTTTCCCCTCTGCAGCCACAGCCAGCACCCGAGCCACCTTCATCAATCTCCCTGTCTATTGACGTTGCATAGCTCCCTGGAATACTGTCTTAGTTTCTTACGGCTGCTGCAATTGAGTACTGGGAGGCTTGAAATAACAGAAACTTATCGTCTCACAGTTCTGGAGTCCAGAAGTGTAAAATCCAGGAGTCAGCAGGGACATGCTCCTTCTGAAGCTTATAGGGAAGAATCCTTTCCTGCCTCTTCTAGCTTCTGGTGTTTGTCTGCAATCCTTGGTGTTCCTTTGGCTTGTAGATGCATCACTCCAAATCTCTGCCTCCTCCATTTTCCCAAGCCTTTTCTGTATGTCCAAATTTCCTCTCCTTATAAGGACAACATTTATGTTAGATTAGGACCTGGCCTAATCCTCTCTGTCCTCATCTTAACCAATCACTTCTTCAAAGACCTTATGTCCAAATAAGGTCATATTCACAGGACTGGGGGTTAGGAGTTGAGCATATCTTTTGGGAGAGAACAATTCCACCTATAACAAGCACTTTATTCCCCATTTTTCTTATTGTCCTTCCCTTTACGAAGTCCTGAAACTTGAGGTTCCTCTCCTAAGAACCCTCATCATGTGTTATTCTTACTTCCAGGTCTAATCCTGCAGTGCTCACCTGTACATATTTGTCAGATGAACAAACAAAATAACTATCTTCCTAGTTTCCCAATCCTGGGTGGGGAAGGTTGGGAGAGGAAGGGAGGTAAAAAAAAAAAAAAAATGTTTCCATTCCCCCATTAGCCACAGCTAAAGAATAACTGCAATGACATATACATAATATAATGTTGAACCATGCCAGTCTACAGCCTTTCAATCCACCCTATGTAAGGATGTATAGTATTCTGGAAGTAATGGTCTGTAACTTAAATGAGTCAGTTATATATCTTGATTTTCCCTTCATGCTTGTTGAAAAATGGGTTACAGTTTTGTAATTTTGTTACTTAATATCCAAGGTGATTGACCGCACTACCCAGGAGCCTGAAGAAAGGCCTGCTTAAATGTCACGATTATTTATCCCCAAATATTAGAACAATCTTATTTGAAATTTGATCTCAAAAATATTATGATAACCACTTTACACTTGATTCATTGATGGAAAGAGGGGATGATGCCATTGACAGACTGTATTTCTGCCTTTCATTCCAACTTCTTCCCCCTGAGAGCCGTGGAATTGACTCATTATACGTTCCTCACCCTTTCTTATGAAATATTGTAACTTTGCAAGGCTAGAGATTTCAATCCTGGATTTTCAGGTGTGAGGCTGAAATTGATTTCACATCTGTTCCTCTCTGAAAGAGGTACTATGACTAAAGAAACCATTACCCTCTACTATTTTTACTCTGGTGAAACTATGGGTTCTCATAAATAATCTCGCACATGCTTACACACTCTTCATAGCCAAAGACGATGAGGTTTTCTTTTTCTAAATGACTTCATAAATAAGCAGCAACTACATTTTCTGAACACACTTGCCTTTACTCTGTAATAGTGAAAAGAGGGTCCATTTTTTCTTTTGGGGAGGTTGGCAATTGCTATAAGTGGATGACGGGATGTGTTTTCTCTTTCATATCTACCCAGGTCAATAGTACCAATTAGTTTGAATTAAAAAATCATTTGGATCATCCCAGAAGTATTAAATAAATTTTGGACATGGGATATATCTACATCCCATAGAGAGGGACATAGCATCACAAGCCATCACGTTTAAATTCACAAATACCTATCTGTGCAACGATAGACTCATGCAGAGGATTCTAAGTTGAATCTGGAGGTGTTATAGTTCACTCAAACTTCCAGAAGGAGCCAGAAAGTTCCCATAACCCAAGATATCTCCAGCGCTCCTGAATCATCCCGACTGTACACTTTTCCTCTCTGGAAAAGAATTCCACGTGCACTGTGAATAACTGGGAAGCCTTCGATTGTGCTCACTTGCCTTAGGGAACCCCCAACACCCAAGGGCCTGTACTTAGAGTCTCCTTGCTTGCTGCCTTCCATCTGCTCATTTCTTCCACTTCCACTTGCACATTGATCTCGACAGAGGCCTGATTTCAGTGCTTGTTTAGATCAATTCCAGAGACAGCCCAACAATGATACCCACCCTGCCATAATCCACTCATTCTGTTCGGAAAGACGTAGGCTTCACTCCAACCGCTCCAATTGCAATGCAATCTGCCGAAAACTTTCAGACTATTTAATGCCTTACAAATGCTGTTTCTGCATCCAAGAAATAATAAAGAACAATGCAAAGTCCAGCCTTTCCCCCTATTAGTATTTTTATTAAAGCCCCAATTTGAAGCAATGAAAGGCAATTTGAAACAAAAATAAAACAAACAAACAAAACCAAACAAAAAGCCTCCTGTTAGAAACATTGTGAATACTCATTCAAAGCATTCACTTGTGTAGAAATAGCATACAAAAAGCAAGTCGTTTTAGGAAGAGAATCAGAATTATTTTCATTGAGGAAACACATTCAAATATCTGCTATTCATCTTATTTCCAAAATATTAAATCTGCTCATTTTTCTCCAACTCTTAGGTTAAAATCTCTCATAAAGTTGAAGATGTGCGTACTCTATGACCCCAAAATTCTACTCCCAAAAACATTCCTAAACGTACAAAAAAAGGAATCCTATGTAGGAAAAAAAAAAAAACAACCACAGTATGATTTATAAGAACAAAAGCATTGAAACTACCTATGTATCCATTCATAAGAGAATGAATATTTCTTCATGAAATGGAATACTATTAAGTACTAACGAATGAAGTAGACCTACAACAAGATCTTACTTCACATCTACTGGGGTAGCTATAATTAAAAAATGGTAAAGAACATGCAGAGAAATTGGACCCCCCCCTTACGTTGCTGGTGGGCGCATTAAATCCAGCTGCTTTGGAAAGCAGTTTGGGACTTCCTCAAAACATTAAATGTATAGTTACCCTAGGAACCAGCAATTCACTGCCAAGTATATACCAAAGAGACATGAAAGCATAGATCTACACCAAAACAAATGTTCAAATCAACATTATTTTTAATAGCTAAAAAGTAGAAACTACCCAAATGTTCATCAACTGAAAAATGAATAAACAAAATGTAGTATATCCATACAATGGGACCATTAAAGGGAATGAAGGTCTGAGACATGTGACAATGTGGATGAACCTTGAAAACATTATGTTGAGTGAATGAAGCTAGACAAAAAATCAAATGTTGCATAATGTTATTGATCTAAAATGTCCAGAATAGGTAAATCTATCAAGACAAGACATAGATTAGTTGTGGAGAGAAGGGGGGGAAAGGTGAGTGACTACTAATGGGTGCAGGGTTATTTGGGGGGAATGAAAATGTTCTGGAATTAGATTGTAGTGCTGGTTGCGCAACTCCACAAATATACTTTAAAAAAATGCATACTTTAAACGAGTGAATTGTATGGCCTATTAATTATATATGCATAAAATTATTTTATTTTTTATTTTACAAAGGAAAAAATGAAATAGAGGCAAATTAAGAGCATGATAAAGTATCCACAACAATATTTATTAAAAAAAAAACCAACAGGATGCATGTATCATGATCCCAGTTACATAAAGTTTAAATACATACCAACAGCGCTCAATATATATTAAGGAAAAATGCATGTGTAGTGAGTATGTGTAGATATACATGGGAGTGATAGGCTGGGGGAGGGGCAAGTGGCAGAAACAGAAAGAGAACATGCTCTGGGAGAATGACACAGGGCTTTCAATACTACTTCTTAGGTTGGGTTGAGATATTCATTATAATAGCCCATCTCTTTAATCTTCTGAACTGTTTTGCAACAATAATAATAATAATAACAAACCATCAGCGGATTCATCCAGAAGAGTCAGCTGAAGTTTATTAGGGCATACTTTGCTATACTATTAAAATTCTGCTCCTATTCAGGTTTACACTGAGTTGTAAGATAAAAGAGAAGTTAAATCTCCTAGCACTCTCAGTCGCCACCTTAGCACTTTAGTATAAAACTTGGAGGAAATTTGGAAATGTATCCCCACATTCACCTCATGAGAAGGCCAGACTTTTCAGTTATCACCATTCCCGTGTTGAGAATGGTTTATTGAAAAATTGCTCTGGATGATGTATTTTCTAAAAATCCAAATATGAGATCTTTGTATTTTTTAAGATAAAGCTAATACATGGTTAGCTTAGGGACTATTAGGATAAGTGCATCCTCTTCTTCCTCATTTATTTATACCCAACCTTCTGTTATTTGGGGCTTTGAGAGTGTTAAACGTTTACTCCATAAAAGATGGTCAAACAATGTGTTCTCTCTCTTTTTTTTTTAACCACATCTCTACTTTATGAAATTATCTTGACTTTCAAATCTGGAATTCAAGATAATATTAATACTTTTATAAGTATCATTGATTTATAAGTATCATTCATTAAGCAATTGAAAAAGTATGCTTTTTAAATTAAGATACATTAATACAAATCTATATACACTGGACTTGAACCAGATCTCCTCCAGAGATCCATCTAATAGGAAGTCAAAATCTTGGCCTATTTCGCCTATTTTTATGAATTTTTATCGTCAAAGTAATATTAATCTATTCTGTTTTTCCCAAATTTTCTACAGTAAAGGAAAAACTATTATATTCAGAAAGTTTAATTTCATAAAGAATATTTCATATTCTTTAACTTTTTGAATATGTATTCTATATAGATTTCTCTCATCTCTTTTCCAAGTCAAATAATTCACAATTTGACTGGCCTGAAAAAGTTTTCTCTTCATAGAATTTTGAAGGCTTTTATCCAGAATGTGTTAAGTTCTAGGACTTTGTATGTCTTGCCTGTATAATACAGAGAAAACGCCAAGGTCTTTTTGAGAGTTTCAGAACCTTCAAGTGATGAGGGGACATTCTTTGTGGTTTGAGGAGCACCCATAACATTTTACCCGGAGGTAATGCTGGGTTCATAAATCAATCTACATATCTGTTTGCGATGCTTAAAGTAATGGATGTTCATTAGAAGAATGCTTAAAAACAAAATAATTTATTAGAAATATCACTATTATTAGAAATATCATGCATAAGTTGCTCAGTCCGATGCTGTACAAATGTTATCCAAATTATTTTATTTAATATTAAACGACCCCAAGAACATGAAAATAGTTTTTGTTTCTAAGTTCTTCTTGACACACCAAATCCACCAGTTCATAAAGAAAACAGGGGCATGTTAACAAGATCATGCCCTGTCTACAAATAATTTGTCAGTTTTCATAGTGAGGGAATCTTCTTTTGATCAGGTTAATCAGTGAATTGTTTGCTCTTCAATAAAATATTTATGTTTCCAAGTCCAAAATACCTCAATATTGCAATATTAAAAGGAATTTCAGAGCAATTGCAAATAAGTTCCGTGCAAATTATTTTCCTTTAGCAATTGCCTGTTCTATGAAAACTTTGCAATTAAGAAGTCCATGCTTCTCCTTCCCCTTCCCCTTCCCCTTCCTTTTCTCATCTTCTCTTCAAATCACCTCTCTTAATATGATGATGAAGAAGAGAATCCACCTGGGACAAAAGTATGAAACTGATTAATTCCTCATTTACATCTCACTTGGCCTGTGGCAATAGCTTCCAAGATGATGACCCTCTGAGACCCTTCCAAGCCATCTTCCAACCCAACCAGCATTAACGCCCTGAAGCACAGATCTAAGCTAATCAGCTTGAGGCTTCTCTAGTGCCTTCAGGTCCAACTCCCTCATGATGACATACCAGGCTTTTCACAGGCCCTGAGCAGCCTCCCCTCCACTTACTGCCTTCCACCCTGCCTTTTAACTATGCAGAACCACAGAATGGTCCCAGGACAATTCATATACACTCTGGGGTAAACGGATACTGTTCCCCAAAGCCATCCACACCCTCGTCCTTAGAACCTGTGACTGTTACCTTATATGACTAAAGAGACTTTGCAGAAGTCATTAAGTTAATGATCTTGAGATGGGGACATTATCTTAGATTATCCAAAAAGGCCCAATTTTATCACAAAGATCCTTAGAAGAGGGACACACAGGGTCAGAGGGAAAGAAGTCAATTTGATGACAGAAGTTGAGGCCAGAGAAAGGGAGAGAAGATGCTGGCTTTGAAGGTACAGGAAGAAGTCATGAGCCAATAAAGGCAAGCAGCTACTATAAACTGAAAAAATGTCCTGCTTTAGAAAGTAGGACCAATATGTCACTCATTTTTTAAGCACTCTGGACAATCACAATATTTCTCTCTCTCTTTCTCTTTTTTTTTAATCCGAAGTAAACCTGAAGTAAATTGAGCCCAAAGGGAAGATTATATAGAACACAAGCATAGGGATGCTATGATACTGTAATCAATCCATCTGATTTGTCTTGGGGATTCTGAGCTAACTTAGAGCCCATGTTCAACACAAGTTTATAATCAAAATAAACAACAGTCAGATGTGTTTCTTACTTCTGTGTTTTTTTAATTGATGTGTAATTTACATACAGTGAAATGCTCATATCTTAAATATGTTCTTCATTCAGTTTTGATAATGCAAATCAGGACAGTACATTTTTTATTGCCACAGAAATTTCTTCCTGTCCTCTCCCGGTCACTTCTACATCCTTCCCTAAAGCAATCATTGATCTAATTTCTAACACTATGGATAATTTTGTCTGTTCCAAATATTTATATAAATGGAATCATATGGTATAAATTGTTTGTGTTTGACTTCTTTCGCTCATCATAATATTTTTGAGATTCACCCATGTTCTTGCATTTATCAGTATTTTGCGCTCTTTTTTTGTGGAGTTGGACTCCATTTTATAAATCCACCACAGTTTATATTTCCATTCTTCCCTCGATGGGCATCTGAATTGTTTACAGGTTTGGGCTATCGTGAATAAAGCTGCTGTGTATATTTTTGTCCAAAGTTTGTTGTGAACATATGCTCTTGTTTACTTGGATAAATGCCTAGGAGTGGAATTACTGGGTCAGAGTATAAACATATATCCACATTGTAACAGATGACTTATATAATCTAAAATTAAGCCTGTGGGACAAATATACAAATTATCATAAATGTCCTATAAAGATTGGTGCATTGCAATAGTAGATGTAGTCGCCTTATGCCCTGGGTCAAGTTCCATTGAAGCAGAGTCTGAGAATAGGATCCTTTGTGGAAGTGATGTTTTGAGACAGGGCTTTCAGGAGATATCTGTAAGGGAGAGAGGGAAGCAAGGTGGGGCAAGAAGAAGCTAAGCATTCAGGAGGTTTCACCTGAAATCCAACCTCATTATCATCTCAAGGGAGTTCTGGAAATCTCATCTTAAGGTAATAGAGCAGGGCCTTTGTACACACATATCAGCCAGACATGTGCTGAGAACAACATCCATCCCAGGGGTGGGTGGCATGTGGGATGTCACCTCCCAGGCATCTATGGGAAATGTGGCTCCTGTGAGGGCCCAGGACAATTCACTGGAGGAGAGCAGCTGTGAGCTATTAACAGGCAGCACTCACAGCAGCTGGGTAATGGGTGCCCCTGCTAGTAAAGGGTGACATGGGTGGGGTTCCAGCTGCCTCTAGTGTGGCAGGCCAGTCCCCAGAATACATGAAATGTACTTCATACCACACTTACCCACAGTTGTTCAGGACAGTCTGATCCATCCAAAGAAATGCACTCAGGCCTCACTCTCAATGGGTTCATCCTCCAGCGCTCAGATTAGATGACTCCAGAGGAAAGTCAGATACATATTTGTCCAAGCTTCTTAAGGGCCTGAAAAATTGCATGATTTCTAGAAGAGTGCAAAGCCAACAGTGGCTGCTGCCCTGATCCTCCTGCTTGGGGGCCCTGCACCGAGGATTGTGTGGCTGCTCTTGGGGACCCTTCCCAGCTAACCTAGCTCCCACAGATGGCCACTCATCTCTGTGTCCTGGGTCTTTAGTCATGACTTAATATCGCAGATGTGCAGGCTGAGTAGGCTTCACAAGTATAGCAGAAAAAACATGAAGGAAGCTCATCTTCCTAAAGTCTCATTTTTCCCAAAAATACTGACCTCTCCTCCACAAACTTAGTCTTTGCAACAAATGGTGTCTTAAGGGATATATTAATACTAGATGGACAGAAATGGGTATAAAAATGAAAAAGCAAAGGTTGCAAAATGCAAAAGAAAATAAATATCATCTCACTCCAGTCCAACTAGCCAAGGTAGAGAGAATGATTGGCAAAGGAATCTTAGGAGGCGCCACGTGATTTTTGACATGGCAGCTTTGCTTTCGGGTGTGTTAATTGGAGTGTACATTAACCACTTGCTGAAAAATAGGAGTGGCACTGCAACATCATAACGCTGCCATGGCAACTCAATGTCAAGCTGTCTTTCCATGACCCTCACTGCACTCCGCAGGAACAAAGCCCCATTCCAGCTTCTCAGTCAGTTCTGCATTCTGAAGGGTCTTATGCACAGCACTATAAGGAGCTATTGTTCCGCTTCTTAGAAATCAGATGGTGGTGGAAACGAGAGCTGTTATTGCAAACTCATCATAGTTTATTATTTCCATCAAAGAAAGAGAGGAAGTCCTCAGGCAGGCTTACCAGAAATATTACAGGGGCTAGGAGGTGAATTTGAAAACCCTTTCATTTTAAGCTAGCAGCAGCTGTGTACACTCAAAATACTGCAAGGAAGAACTTGCTCAAGAACAACATTGAAATTGAGCAGCATTTATTAATCTTTGGTTATTTCTCTGTGAAATAGTCTACTGAACATTAAGACTGTTCAGTAGAATAGTCTCATAAATTGCAACAGCTCTCCAGTTTCCTCAAAAGAATAAAAACACGTGAAAAGCTAGGGTATTCATATACTGATTAAGAAAGAGTGAATGCCAAGAACCCATTCATATCAGTCATTCTAAAATGACTGTAACATTGATTGTGGCTACCAAAACCCATTTGATAATCACAGTCCAAAGAAGGTCTATGCCAGCAGCTGAAACAAGGAAAACACAGACAGGAAGAAATATCTAAAGTTGATTATTTCTCAGGTAATGCCCAGTGGTCAGAAAAAAAGAGTGAGACAGTTTGTGGATATAGGAAACTGTATCGTGAGAGGACCAGAAAACAACCTCAGTTGGCTGACCCACTGAAAAGCATCTGAAGACCGACTTCGCCTTGGTAGTTACTTACTATTGATGATATAAACTCACATTCCTGCCCCTAAATATCCATCCTTTTCCTTGGAGTTGAATCACAGCATGCAGCAGAAATATTATTATATTTCTAACTCAACAGTAGTCACATATTATGCAATTAGAACACAAAGAGATTCTTCAACATATCATCTGCAGTTTACTGCCAGTAGTTAACCTATAGAGAAAAAAAAATCCATTCTAAGTGACATTTTGAAATAGAAATTAAATTGAAAACTTGGATTTATTTAGCCTTCTGGAGCTTCTCTCCAAGAACTTTGAACTCCTAAAACAAAACGAGATCAAAGATATAAAACACCAAGGATGGCTGCCTAATTAACATCCTCAGAATAAAAAATAATGAACCCATTCAAAGTCCAGGTAAATAAAAAGCAAGCTGAAGCACTGCAAACTTGGTTTTGGTGGCCCTGGCAGATCAAAGGCTGGAGATAAATTTTCAGCAATCGGATATATTAGATATATCCTAAAGAGATGGTAAACAACAACAGTTTTATCTCTTCAGAATAACATAATGTAAGGCAAGAAGTGAAACTACTACTCAATTCAAACAGTCACTGCAATGATCTTTGCCGCAACCGGTTTGGGGCTTGCGTATTAAAGAATGAATACAGATAGATACGTAAACACCATGTGATATAAAACAAACTCTGTAACGAAAGATTAATGATAATGAGGGTATTTTAACATCGTAAAGATTAAAAAAATACCTTCGTCCAACTCTTGGGTATTTGTAGCATTATTACAAAAACATACAAAGTGTGGATTTTCCTCTATGTTTGCAAAAGAACAAACGATAAGGAAAAAGAAAGTGCAGGAGTAGAATTTGGCTAGAAATTGCAGACTTACTTTTTTTACTTTTTAATTTAAACACTTGGATGTGTTATCAAGGAAAAGTGTGGTATCCTAGAGATCTTTAAAATAGCTAGATAGAAAACAGACCAGTATAGAAAACCATCTGAACCATCTGCCTTCAGTTTTGCTAAACATATCAATCAACAGAAGAGAGTTTTCGTGTTTACCTTTAAGGTATTAGCCCCGGGTGTTTGGTTTAAATGAATCTATCTTCATATCCACATCTCGTGCTTGCATTCTTTTTGTAACAAAGATATTGATGAGCATTTAAAAATATTATTGAAATAGTTAAGGCATTTTTTGCAATTGCAGCGAGATATTCACCTGGTCGGTACAAAATAAAATCATCATTCCAACAAATCCAATACAGCCAAGGAAAATAACAATACCAACAAACGAAGTCAGTGTGAAGCCACTCAGTCCCATGGTCCTGGATTAGTCATGTAGCTCTTTGAGAATTTAAAGCTTTTAATCATGTAGTGCTGCAGTCTTTGGTTAAAATTCATGGGCACTTTACAGCTTTATTGTGGCCCCCAGGGCCCCAGTATTGTTCACAAAGTACAATGAAAACCTGTTAAGAATAAAGAATAAAAATTAATGTCAAACTGAATAAAGGAGCTGAAAAGGTCAAAGCTTGTTCCTAGGGTCGAGTAATACACTTACATGTGAAAGACACCATGGAAATCAAAATTACATAGAGAGCTTATTCCTGTAAATTTGTGGAAGTAACAAAATTGTCTGCAAATTGAGTTTCTGATGGTTCTGCACATTATTGTGCTAAACACAATAGGCACAATGAAAATGTATTATGGATATACGTGTAGATATATGTATAAGCAAGGAATACATTTCTATTTTTTCTTATAATCCAGACAGCTTGAATTATCTATTTAATTATTTTTCTTCAAGAATTTGGGGAGCAAGCCCCCTCACGCATTAATATTTTAGTATCTAAAATGCAACAATTTTGTAACTGCAAATGAACTTAATTCTGCTATAATAAAGTATGATTCTATTCACTTATTTATTTTCAATGTCAATGTATCACAAATTAGATTTCAAAGAATGGTACTACTATAATTTTTCAAGTCATGTATTAATACATATTAGGATTTAGGATTGCACAGAAGGGAAAGGTTGGCTGCATCAAAATCTGGCAAATTATTCCTAAACGGTAGGGTCCGCAAATAGCTCATTTGGTAGAAGAGAGACATAAAATTCTAAGAAAAAAATATTCTACGAGAACTACTTATGCAAAAATGTAGTTTATCCCATAAACCAGGCAATCTAAAGTGAAACCAGAATCCACATTAAACCCATATTAGAGTTTCCTGCCAGGATTTTGTCAGTAAGCTTCATCCTTCTCTCTTCTTGCAAAGGGGAGAGAATCCTCACTTTGGCTCTGTTACAACCTTTGCCAGGCTTTCCACCTTCCTTGACTTTCATTTACTTCTTAGTCATTTGCTGGTTCTCCAAATAGGTTCCACAACCTGAGAGCACAGAGCATAAACTTACCCCACAGTTTCAACCTTTCCCTGTTCCAGGTGACAAATCCTAACCAAGCAAAATGGCTGAGCGTACGCCATTTGTCAGATTCCACTAGTTTGGTCAAGGGCCCGTGTTGGCTCAGTATCTGGCAATGGAAAATAAGTCAGTCATCAGAATCTCACCCAGCACCAGACTGCAAAACACTGGCAGTAGCTCTACCTCCAACCATAAACGATCTCCAGCAAGTCACACCATTTCTGCCCCTTGAACACCTGAAGAAAGAGTCCCCAGATGATGGGTGTAGTAAATCAGAAGGAAGGAAGGCCCTGAGTTGACCTGTGTTAGAGACAGTCGAGAGTCTGACCCTAGAGGCATGGTTAAGGCCAGGGAGAAAAATGCAAGTCTAACTTTTAGCCTATACTCACAGTTGAGTATTTTTGTTTTTGTCTTTGTACATACACATGTACACACACACACTCGCCTGCACACCCACACAGAACATTCATTTATAAACCAAGACCTACCAAAAAAATCACATAGGAGCAAGACAGAGAGGTAAATAATAAGAGGGAAAATGAAGATGTATCCTGGGCAATCAAAAGAGGCTCTGTTTATATGAAACTGTTTTAAGGTGTCAGTAATTCTATATCCATGCTCTGTGTATATAGAAATACTCTCCAGGCATATAGTGACACTGGTTATTACTACTCAAACAGCTGAGGGCCCACCAGCCAGACTTTTTTTTTTTTAATTGTGCAATAGAACCATGAAAAATGTTTTGGGTCAGTGTCCCATTGTGCTGACTTCTATCAGTGGATGCTTTGAAAATTGGCAGAGCATTTGTCCCATAAAAGCAACATATTAAAAATGCATTCCTACATTTAGCTCCTTCCAATCAAATAAAGGCATGTGCATTAGTGACTGTGGGCTGTGTTCTCAGGCATACACATTGAAAGGGAAATGTGCTTAAGCACAGGAGGCTAGAACTGGTGACTTAAAGAGCAAATAAGCTGGAGTGATTGGATGTGTGCCCCAAGTTACAAGAAAACTTTTCATTTTATCTGCAGGAGCAATGTTATACATGTTGAGGGATCTTTTAAATACTTTAGAGTGTGAGCTTATATAAATTAGGTATTTCAAAGGCACCTCTCTGAGCGCACACAAGTTAGCCCAAATTCTCTGAAACACTAGGGACAATAACTCCAGCTGTGGGGGGAGTCAGATGATGGTCAGATTGAAATGAAATGGAGCCTTTCCACACACTGGGGGCAGAGCCCATGCCATTCTCCCATCAGGATTCAACTGGGCATCTCAGAATGACAGTTCATTTCAGCCTTTTTACCCTTAAAATTAACCCTGTGACCCCGTGCTCACTCTCACCTCTGGCACAATCCTTTTGACTAGATTAACAGCTTTAATTGTATGTCAAAGTCCGTAGGAAATTACATGGAAGCATTATGCATTCAAAGAGCATAATGTATGCAACTTATCCTCAGATATTTGAAGATGATAGATACCGAGATAGAGAGGTAGAAATAAAACGATACGGTGAATGTGCAAAATGTTAAAATTGGTGGATTTTTTTTCAAAATCTTTTCGATTTTAGCTATTTTCATAGGTGTAGTGCTATTTCATTGTAGGTTTAATTTGCATTTCCCTAATCACAAAACTCCATTTTGGGGGAGTTTTGGAGTTCTCTGTATAGGTTTTGTATTATTTTTGCAATTTCTTGTAAGCTTGAAATTATTCAAAATAAACCATTTTCTTAAAAAAAGACAAAAAGTTATCAATTTAAAAATAAACATTTTTAAAAAGACACAAAAGTGGAGTCATACCACCCATTCAACTTTCTCTATTATTTGAAAAGTTGAAAATGGACAATATGACATCATACCAGCCTAGAGTGAAAGACTGAGATAAACAAGAAATTTAAAATGAGCATATCTCTTGTTCTATCAATTGTTTTTACCATGAACATTTTCACTAGCAGCTACAAAAATGTCTCTTATCACTACACATTAGTTTCCATTTTCTGGAATTGTATATAACTGGAAAAAAAGTGTGACTTTTTTCATCTGCATCTTTCACTCAGCATAATTATTTTGAGAGTCATATGGCATGCTGCATGTACCAATTCATTCTTTTTCACTGCTGAATAGTATTCCTTTGTATGGATAGAACACAGTTTATTTATACTTGTTGGTGGACATTTGGATTGTTTCCATGTTTGGGCTGTTACAAATAAAACTGCTATGGAAATCAGGTCCTGGCATGGATATATGCTTTCATTTCTGTTGGTTAAGTAACTTGGAATGAAATAACTGGACGATGTACTAGGTATATGTCTAACTTTTGAAGCAACTTCCAAATCATTTCAAAGTGCTCGTACTATTTTACATTCCTACCAGCAAGGATGGGAGTTCCAGTTCTTCCATATTCTTCTCACTACCTGATATGATCAGTCTCTTTTTGATTTTAGCTATTTTCATAGGTGTAGTGCTATTTCATTGTGGGTTTAATTTACATTTCCTTAATCACAGAACTTGTCGAATATCTTTGTGTGCTTATTTTCCATCCATATATCTTCTGGTGAAGAGTCTGTTCAAACATTTTGCCTATCTGTAATTAGGTTATTTATTTTCTTACTGTTGAAAATTCTGGATACAAGTCCTTCATCAGATATATCATTTGCAAATATATTCTCCCACTCTGTGTGTTGATTTTTAATTTGCCTTTAATTTATCTTTCAAAGAGCAGAAATGTTTATTTTAATAAAGTCTTATTAACAATTTAATCTTTTATGACTCATGCTTTCGGTGCCATAACCAAGAAATCTTTGCCTAGCCCAAGGGCGTAAAGATTTTTCTTTGATGTCTTCTAGATGTCTTTGCTTCTAGGTTTTAAATTTAGGTTTATGATTAATTTTGTGTTAATTTTTGCATGTGGTGCAAAATACACATCAAAGTTAATTTTTCTTCCATAGGATATCCAATTGTCCCAGCACCATTTGTTGAAAAGATTGTCCTTTCTCCACTGAATTAGTTTTATGCCTTAGTTGAAAATCAGTCATCTAGGTATGTTGACATCTATTTATCAACTCCATTTCATTGGTCTATTTGTCTTTATTTATGCCAGTAACATCCTGCTTCTATAACTATAAGTCTTGATCTCAGTATTAGTTCCCCAAATTTGTTCTTTTTTTAAGCCTGCTTTGGTTACAGTGCTTGGCATGCTCACTCACATTCAATCTCAAGTGATAGTTTACCAATTCATATATAGTATAACAACTTCACAACAGCACACTTCCATTTTTCCCCTCCTGAAATGTGTACTATTGGCATACATTTTACTTTTACATATGCTATAAATCATGTCACAGTGCATTATTATTTTTATTTAAGCCATCAATTATCTTTTAAAGTGAGCTAAATAATAAAAATAAGTTCTCTGCCCAGGTTCTGACATTTCCAATACATCTCATTCTTTTGATACATCCACGTTTCTGACTAATTTCATTTTTCTTCTGCTCACTTTAAAAGTGATGATTTTTACATTTCTTCTATTACAGGCCTGCTGGTGATGATTTCTTTCAGCTTTTGTATCTGAAAAACCCATAATTATTTAACACGATTTCTGTACATTATTAATCTTTTTTCTCTGGTTGCTTTTTAAGATTTTCTCCTTCATGGTGGTTTTGAGCAATTTGGCTATGA
>PVIY010015469.1:0-21146 GCA_004026745.1 Myrmecophaga tridactyla | reverse complement strand
TGTTCTATTCATTCTTTTATCTCTCCCTACTTCCTTTTGGACAGTTTCTGGTGCTTTGGTGTCAAGTTCATTGATCTTTAATTCTCCAATTTCTGGTCTGCCATTCATCTTATCCTGCTTAGTTTCCACCTCAGACATTGTTGTTTTATCTCCAGAAGCTTGATTCGTGTCTTTCTTTTGTATTCCATGTCTCTACTTAACTTTTTGACTATATAAAATAAAGTGTTAATGATCATTCTCATGTCTTTGATCATTTAAAATCCATGTCAGTCTTGCTCTATTTTGATGTATTGCTATATCTTCTTATGACAGTTTAGATTCTCTTCTTCTTTGCAGAGCTAGGGACCAGGAAAAGCAGAAGCAAGGAGTTTTCTTCTCCTTACCTTTGAAATGCATAGTTCTCCGAGAGGCCAGAAGCTTAAAAGAAATGTAAAAGAATGCTAAATAAATCTACTGTAGAGAAAAACCCCTTTTACTGGAATATTTTTTTAATGTGCTCTTCATCTCAATCCTGAAAGTAATAAAATACTATGATTTTTCTTTCATTTCTTACTGCTGAAATTTCTTCTAATACATATCTATATGTATTAGTGCACTTTAATCTTCTGCAAGTATGGTGCACAGACACAATTTAATCTCTCCTGAATGATTTATAATCTAGTAGTACATTGTAGTCACTATTCCAAACTACCTTGCCAGATGCAGAAAATGGATTGAAAAGTACTGAAACCAGTTCACACAAGAACAAAATAACATTCCCAGTCATTTATTGATCAACACATGTTAACACTAAAGAGCATATCATTTCGGATATCTTTCTATCAATATGTCTATACATATATATTTATGTCCCTTTTTTTTACAAAAATGAGATCATATTGGATATACTGTTTTATAACCTGCTTTTTTGAATCAATGATCCCCATCTTTCTATTTCTGTACATTTTCATCACATCTGTTGTTCAGACCATATTCAAATTTCTCTGATTGACCCAAAAATGTCCTTTATAGTCCAAATCATTATCCAATCTAGAACCTCTTGTTCTATCTGCTTGTTATGTCCATGATGTCTTTTTTTTAATCCTACAGTTTATGACACTGATCTGTTAATGAGGTCCAGGAAGTTGTCTTTCCAAAATGCCCCATCTTCTGAATTTGACCAGTTGCTTCCCTTGATGCCCTTTAGTTTATTCACCTATTTCCCATGTTTCCTATAAAATGAAGGTGTATTTATAGGCCTGATGGATTCTTATTAAGAATTTCTGGTTATTAGGCATTATGTGTATTTCATATTATATCATCTCAAAGACATTTAATATCTGGTTGACCTTAGACATTTTATTTCACTTTTTCTGATACTCAATTTTATCTGATACTGTTTTGTTATGCTTTGTTTTTAGTGAAATTTTTATCTTAAAATTTGTGCGTAAAAAAGTTTATCTACTTGAACCTGAGTAGTGAAGTTATAGTTAAAGGAGTTTTAACTTCAGCTGTATTAAAAATATTTTTATGTGGTTCAGTGGTAGAATGCTCACCTTTCATGTGGGAGACCAGGTTCAATTCCTGGACCATGCACCCAAAGAATATACATATGTTTTTTATAGCCACCCTATTCAGTCCTCCCATCTGAAGACAATCGTAGTTTAATAGTAGTTTTGTGCCATTAAACCTGCATTTGAAGAGTTGCTCTTTCATTTAATGGGAATGTGTCCTTCAACAATTTACTTGGCTTCTCTGAGCTTCAGTTTCCTCACCTGCAAAACAGAAATTAAAATGTCTGTGCAAAATACCTGAAATGTTGGCTATATAAATCAAAAGAAATAATAGGAGAGTTGAATGCTTTGTGAAGAGTCAAAAATCTATTCAAATAAAACTGTTTCTAATGGTGATGTCCCTTTATGATAAGGGGGATTGATTATAAGTAATGTCTTGCACAGGTGAAGAAATCAAGACAAAAGGAAAGGAAGTGATAATAAAATGAGGCAATGGAGTATCCTGTTCTTGTCTCTCCCGGCAGACTATAATGTCAAAAGCTAAATGATATTATCTTATTTTCAATTTATCCATGGCTTAGACTTTCTAAATGTGCAAATCCTGATCCTAATTTGAAACGAGGGGTGCCTCACGAGACCCAGATGCATATACAAATAACAGTCCTCAGGTCTAACAAGCCAGGCCTCCTGTTGGGCTTCATCTGCTGTCACTCCCAAAATGCAATCTATGGACCACCCAGACTGGATGATTTATTTTTTCTCAGAACACCCCATCCTTTACTGCCATTGCTAATGCGACCTTATCCATAGCATCTTCATATATCCTTACAAGATACAATTTTCTTTCCAACTGAGTTATAGGGAATTTAACCTAAATTCACTTAGATATCTTATACTTTCTTCATATCATTAGTGCTATTTGTATAAGATACAAATATCTTTTTTTTTGTATAAGTGCTATTTGTATAAGATTACAAGCCTCTTGCAAGCAGGAACTGAATCTTATCCATACTTTAAACAGAACAAATGCTCAACATATATATTTTTAATTAAATTAAACTAAATTTCCATTCAGGCTGAGTTTCCAGTGCGAAATCTTATTGGTCGAGCAGCTCTATGGTGACCATGACTTAACAATCAAGAAGAGTTCCACTTAAAAACTGAACGAAATAAAATAGGTTGTTCATAGTTTTACGCTTAGGCTTTTAATGATTAGGAAAGCCAAATATTAGATTTAGGGAATTAAATTGAAATGATCTGTGTTATCGATCTCTATTCTAAAAGCTGAATGAGCTAAATACTTACCTTTCAATTGCCTCAATTACTGTAGTCCAAATGAAGGAGACCAGTTCAGCCTAGTGCCATGTTTTATTTGATAACTGTACAGTGATAACAATAGTAACATACTCTCTTGGGAAAGAAACCTGTCATGATATTCTCTGGGGGTTCTTGGGATATACATTTACAAGATATTAATAAAATACTTTGGAGATGCCACTTTATTTACATTATTGAAAATATATAGAAGCCAAGTAAGTACTATTTAGATATTGGCATAAGTCTTCTGGGTTGTGGACAATACCATTGGAGACACTTTTCTACTGGGTCATGGAACGTGTTGCTTCTAAAAGGTGCTGGCATTAGCACTTGAATTATATGGTGGTAGTAGAAATGTGGTGCTCTTTTTAGAAGTCCAGAAACAGTTCTGACACTTTAGGGCCCAAGAGAAAGCTGAATGTTTCTCTAAGTTTCTCTGAGGCCAATGTCAGAATTACCTTGTTATTTACTAACAATGCATATTCCTGGGATCCCAACACAGACCTCTGAATCAGAATCTCTGGAGTGGGACTTAGGAATTGGAGTTTTTTTTAACAAGTTCCCTTAAACAATAAGAACTGCCATTAATGTGCCCAAGCTCTTCCTGAAACAACATGCAGCAGTGCCCTCCAGACCCTCATAGCCATGTTCTCTGCTGGAAGCAGCCTCACACTTAGTACGTTAAATGGCCTAAATATGGCCAACTTGAGCTTTGGGGGAATCCTAACTGCTCTCTATTAAGCAGTGAAACAACTTGCCACAGGGTCAATTTGATTAAGTTTTTCAGTTGACCAGAACAAGCCACTAATCTATGAGAGTGGTCTGATTATTTAAGCTCATATGAACAATGGAATCAGATGAAGCCAGGTAATGCAATTGCCAGTGACAGTTTAACTGGGTGACTTTAAAAAAGACTTGATCAGATGAACTCACATGTTTCTGTCCTCAGTCTACATGCTTCCCTCTGTCAGAGTGGACACTGGTTCATACCTCTAGCAAAAGCCTACATCTTTAATATACTTCGACTATTCTACTTAGCTTGTTATCAATCACTTTATAATCTTTTCTCTCTTAGTACCTATAGCTGTATAATTTATATTTGGGTGTTTTTTAAAGATCAATAAGCTATATTTAATACCTTTCAGAGAAGGCAACTGAATATGTATATACAGTATAAAATAAATGTATACATTTATTTTAACTTACTGTTACCATATTACAATGTCTATAGGTAGAGGAAGTTACAGTTCAGGTGTATGATCATAGATAGCTATACTGAGTGATCGAGACTTTAAAGTCATTAGATGTAAACTATACAGATAGGGTTCATACTGTTACTAAGTCAAACCAAGATAAATCACATACTTCATTCTAAGACACACATATAAGCAATGGGACAGAATTTCTAAGACCCTGCCAAAAAGCAAATTAAACAAATCAGAAGAGTATTCCATCACATGATAATGAGAGATATGACTATGGTTTTTGAAACTAAGCTAAAATAAAGGGATCTCAGGGGAGAGTTTTTATTTTCCCTTCAAACAAAATGTTGTATAACACTAAAATAATACCTGTTCTTAACATGGTAGATGTATTTGTCAAAAGAATGGTTGGAGGTAGGGCAGGGGTGGCATGTTTACAATTTGAATGTGTCTTACTGAGTGATTATTTCATGCAAAAATATGGACTAGCCCTTGAGGAATAAAACTAAGGAGAGAATGGAAATTTTTTGTGTAGCTGAATGCTTTAGTTGCTGAACTAGATCCCTTGTGTGTATGTGTGTGTTTGTGGTGTGTGTGTTTATAATGACTTTCTTTATGAAGACTTTTTCTGCTTTTTCATATTAAGACATTATAAATACAGAAAAGTATAAAATTATATGCATACAACTTAAAGAATAACTATAGGCCAATATTCATTTGACCACCACCAACTGAAGAAATATAATAGTGTCAGCATCCTAGAAACCACGTGCCATCTCCCCACCCTCCTTCCTGATAACCTCTAGCTTAATTTTGTGATATGTGTTATGACTTTATGCGTATATTAAAACACGTATCAGTATGATATATATGTTTATGCATATGCATCTTTATTATAATGTATGCATCATTTAAAATATATATTGGCTGTGTCTATTTTTTATCTTCATATAAACATGTCATAAATAATTATACGTATACGTACATATTATCTTTTGTTCTTTTTCTTCCAAGAGTTTTTTTTTATTTCATGTTGAGTTAATTTTCTAGAAATTGTTATCAAATACTAAGAATAGTTTTGAAGTCTTATTAGAAGAAAAAAAGTGGATTTGATAGATTACTATAGTTAAGCAATGAAGCCTCTAGAGATTCCAGCACAAATAACTCAGGACACCACAGAGCAAGCAGGATTTGGCCCACAGGCTGTAGTTTGTCAACTAGGCCAGTGGACTCAGGGGCTCTCGAACTGGGTTCAAGTTTTCCATTTATAGTTGGATAACCCACACTCCTCCTAATTCATCAACCGTACACCACTGACAGCCATGACAGAATTATAACTCATCTGAAAGGTTTTGGAACCCAGTTTGAATGGCCAAAAAATAAAAAACAAAAGTAAAATGTTACATGCAGTAAATGGATTTCAGAAAGGATTTGACCAGAACAGCTGACTGGTATTGTAGATACCACTGTCTACATAGAACAGACCAAGCAGATTCCCATAATCATCTGACTTAAATCCATAGGAAGAATATCCAGTTCAGATGAATGGCACTGATTTCCTCTCCCCGCCCCCTCCCAGTTCTATCTAAATGGATGAAATAAAAGGCAACCATCAAGGTAAAAATGTTCAAGGAAATATAGACCAAGTCTGGCCAAATCTTATCAACACAGATGTGGTAGAACTCAGAAATTTTCTAATGTAGCAATATCATTTTACTCTGATAAGGACAGAGCAAGTCCCCCACAACTAAATTTCACTTCAGCATTCACTTTAGATCCTTCATACAAGGAGGAATTTGCAAGAGCAAACACAAAATTAGTTGCACTGGCTTCATTATAATACTTTGCTTTCATCCCGAATTTTCTTTTTTTTTTAAAAAAAAAAGCAATTAAGAAATGTCAATACAAAATAGCTTTCTAAAATAGAAGGGCTGGAACTTCAACATTTCTATTTCTATTCATGTTTAGGTCTACAGACCCAGGGAAAGGAGGAATCCAGTCCATCAGGTAAGAATTTGCCCTTTTTGAAGACTTTTAGATCAACTGCTTAAAGGGTACCTGCTAAAAAAGAGAGTGATGGTGTTGATTTTCTGATTTTTGCTTTCTAACATTTCTGGGATATAAATGTATCTGCTGTTTCTCTTTGGGTTTTTCTTTTCTGGATTTTGGTTGCTGTTGAGTCTGATCTATTGTCTCTTTGAATCATATTGACATGAGAAGCCTTCTGTGGTTTTTGAAATGGGCAATCTTGTGTGGCTTTGCTTTTGCATTCCCATGGTACTATTGTTTTTGGTTTTTTTTGCAAGGCATTTTGTTTTGTTTCCACCAAGACATCGGGTTCTTCTAAAATATATTATGAATAAGGTTTTAGAGTAATATTCAGAAATTTAGGTCTCTGAATATGCTTTTGAGGATGGGAGCCACTGACTATTTGTCAACTCAATTACTCCTGAATTGACAAAAGGGCCACCACCCCCAAGGACCTGTTTCCACATCCCACACAGCTCAGCAAGACCATCTGGGTTAGGATGAGATTTATGTTCTCTTTTCTGTTACATCAAGCATCAAAGTAACAAAACCCAAATCTAAAAGCAAAATTCTTCTTCTTATTATATGATTTCTCACCCTTATATAATTTAACATAAAATATTATGGTATTTCTATAGCCAGACCTGGTGGAGATTTGTGCACTACCCATTTTTCAAAGCAGCTCAAAAGATGGAAATTAATCAACAAGTTTTCAAGCCATCCTCACAGAAATCAGAAAACATTCAAAATCCCTTTCCTCTTAACCTTAGGCTTTTAAATTTCACTGCAATTGAATGTTGAGGGCTGCAAACTCTGAAACATTGTTACTGATAAATTATTCCTATTAATAGCAATTTCATTCATTAGCGCTTCATAATTCATTTTGGTTTTGTTGATTTTCATGCTTGTGTTTTTCATTTTTCAATACCTTCCATTTTTCTGTTTCTTTTCAATATTTTAATCCAATTACCAGCCCTGTACACAAGCATTTGCCACATTTACAGTAGGTGCACTGAACTGTGAGTGGAAGTGATTTCTGATTACAGACAGGCTAATTTTCAAGGGACAAGAGGAACAACATGCAGTGAACTGAATGAAAGAATAATGGAAAAATACCTTGTTAGGTGACATATGGCACAGATTGAGAACACAGATGGGAAAGGTAAAAGTTACTTAATCCTAAAATACATATGCATCACAGGGAAAGCAGATGTGATCTGAGTCATATATGATCTGCTTGGCTATAAGAAGGAGAATACTTTACACTTTTGATTGCTCAAGAGTGTTCATTAATATTAGAATTAGCCTCTCTAATTGAGAGGCTGACAAAAATCAATTTGGAGCCTATACAACCCTAGAGAACTGCCAATAGGACCAAACCCAAAAAGGTTCATTAATTAGGCAAAGTTATTTCCAGGATCCCTGGCTTTTCAATTTCTTACCCTCTTCCTTTTTGTTGGTCTCCTTAAACTCTACAACTTTTAGAACTTCTATGACTTCTTACACTCTCTCTCTCTCTCTCTCTCTCTCTTTCTCTCTCTCTCTCTCTCTCTTTCTCTCTCTCTCTCTCTCTCTCACACACACACACACATACACACACATATACACCTACACATCTCACATGTTCCCTGCACCTTGAGGTATTATTAATAATATCTTAGAGAGTTATATTACAACCCTTATATAACGCCTGGTACGAATGCCTTGGGATAAAGGGTTGAAGAGCTAATGAGGAAGGATTGAGGTTGTTTTAACATGAACCAACAGATGGACAAATACTATGGGGAATATTGGCAGCCTTAAATATCCCCTACAATCATGTCAAAAAGGGACTGCTCCTTCAATGACTGAAAGTTGACCATGATCATCTAATTGGAAGCGCAGTCCAAAGAAAGTGAGTTTAGAAACTAGAGGTTGTTGTTTTCTGGTCCTGTTCTCATTTAGCATATGAGTGATGTGTGACGGGTCGATGGAAAGTCCTTTCCATTGGCAGAAGTTTCAGTCAAACAAAGTTTGTAAAATTGCACCCTACAAGAGTTTTCCCAAATTAGGGCCACCTTCCATCACAAAAAAATAGAATATCCTGTTTAAATACCCCTAAATCCAAGAGACAAGTTTCCTAGGCTATAAAGTCTTTTAAAAGAACCATCATCTACATAATATTCACAGCCCCAGAAGCTGTTTCTCTGAGCCTTTAGCCACTGGGAGTTAAGATTTCCCATGTAATAATGAACAGACTTTGGTCATGACAAAATGAACAAAGACAGAAAGCTGAATGCGAATAACTGCCAGAGACCAAGCCATCCATTTCTCTGGAGTATAAAAAAGAGTCTTAAAGGGTCACCAGGACAAGTTAAATGTAGTGGTTGGAAATCGCATATCTTAACTTGCTCTGGACATACTGTGAGTTTGATGAGCCTTTGGAAAGGGGAATCCAGAGAAATATGGGTCAGCTCAGATTTCAGCCCTGCCCTCCATTTTCAAAGGCCAGAGGAAATTGGAACTAACATCTGTCTTCTAACATGGTTTTATGTGACATGTGACTCATGTAGCTTTACTCACTTCTTTCAGTTCTTTAGGCAAATATTAAATCATAAAACTTTGCATGGTAGTTAAGAGACATTTAGCTGCCAAATGAGGAATAAAATGTGTGATTTAAACACTGTAACCCAACGTTTGATGTCACTTTATCATTTCATTTCATTACATTCTATAAAATACAGAGCCATAACTTGCAATGACGATGACTCACCTGCAGTATGTTCTGTAAATTCCCTGCTAATATCAACAGAAAGTATTTTAGGAGGACTGTAAACTCTGTATATAACTAATACACAGGGGTTTGGGGACCTTGGTTTCAAGACTTTTATGGGGTGTCTCTGGCCAAGGCCTGAAAAGCATTTGAATTCCGACTTAACACAGAGTTGACTCTAAAGCCCAGACTCCTATTGATTTAAAAAAGGCTGTTCTGGTTATGGTGTGAAACAGACTGTTTCCTAAATAGACCAAGGACACATTTATGAGCTTGCTAAAAAAAAAAAAGAAACACAAATACGACAACTAGAAAATGAAAACTAACATTTGGAACCTGAATAATCTAGTTTGGTTTTCTACCTTAATCAATTTCACTGAATAGTTGCTTAGCAGACCTCTTCCCCTTCCCTTACAGAAGAGTCAGAAGGAAGAGGCCAGTTCATGTGGTGAAGATGGGTCAGGGGGTCTTTTTTTTTACCCAGCTGTCACAGCAGTTTATGGAAACCAGGCCCCTGCTGCATGATAAGGCGGGGAATTCTATTTACTATTCCCCTGTCAACATGGAAGCAATATTGTGAGAAGATGGATTTCATTATTGGCAATGAATATTAGATTCTTCAGATTTGTTGGTGAGATTGGGAGAGTGTGTCCCTTTACAGGTCCCTATGTTATCTGCAGACTTCCCTGGAAAGGAGTTTGCAGTTATTACAGCAGAAGCCTAGGTAAGGTGGCTTCATCTGGAAACTTAATTGCTGAGAAATCTTAATGTTCTTTCAGTGTATAGGTATGTTTTCACAACCTCTTGTTCACTCACCCCATATTGTCTACACCATCAGCGCAGTTGGGTTCATCAACTTCCTGAGCTCAGTCTCCTCCCCAGAGTGGGAAATCATATCCTGCAACTATGACAGGAGCTTTCCCCTGAATTCTGATAACTAGTCCCATCATGAGTCTTTTGCATCTTCCTGTATCTGGGATCCTGATTTTGTATTCTGAACTAACCCTTAATTGGCAATCCACCTACCTAAATTCCTGACCTCCAGAGCATTCCGGACCTCTGTAAGCATATGCTCCTTAATCCTGGTTTTAGGAAGATTTGGCACTCACCCTTCACCTGTCATGATTCTGCTTTCCTCACCCTGATTTATGTTTGATGACCGCTTCTCCTTTCTCTGCTAGGCCCAAAAAGACATGCCATGCTTCAACTCAGGGGCCCCCTTTCCATTTTGGTATTTCATAGCAGAATCCCCTGTGGAATCACTACACTAATTGGCAGAGTTACAAAGCACTGCTACTGTGGATCTGGGTTTGTTTTTTTTTTTTTTTTTTGAATGGAGACCCATAGCGTATGCCCTCAAGGACTTCCAGAGAAAATACTAAAAGTTAACTTGCCTCTCCCTCGGGTTTGCCACTGAAAGTAGCAGAGCTGATTTGAGAGATGAATTTGCTCTTTAAAAATTTATTTCTTCTGCATTTTCTTTTCCTATAATGGGGAACCTGGGATCTCATAAAACTGAATTAAAATTATCAAATACTATTGAACCAACCTAATGAAAATGTTAACCAAAAGTCGCTGTAAATTAGGTATGTGCAATACTGAGAACACTAGCCTTTGCAAAGTAGATATTGTTCTTATGTAAACTCATGAATGGAGACTTTCTTGAATAAATTACTTCTTAATAGCATCAAAGAGTCATTGGCTGGGTAAATATCTCTCTGGGGCACTCAGTGAGGTTCCTGAATTTAAATGTTCAATAGAACTTCATATTTGTCACCTTTACTAATGAGTTTTCCTTTCTGAAATCATATTTGCATGAAAAAGTTAAATTTTGTATCTACTGTCTAGAATTAATGTTGTTTAAAAGACCTCAAGGGATTGAAAGTTTTCTTGCTGGAATGCATCATTTATGTAATTTCTATTGCCCCATCATTTAAACTCCTCAATCCATTGTCAATTTGCCACCTGAATTAGGAGAAAGAAGAATGATAGCAGCAGCCAGAGCGTCTGGGAGTTTCTGCTAAAAGGAATCATGGGCCTTCTCAAAATCAGAGTAGAACCCTTTGTCCCATTTTAACTTGTGACTCAGGCATAAAGCCTACTGTTGCGCCTTGTAAGCCACATATGCTTGGCATAGACTACTGCTGCTGCATTTATAATAATCACGATCAAGTTTACTAAAATGGTTAAATAATTCCCTGGGAATCCTTGTGCTAGTCCCTCTGAAGTTTTTATTTTTGGATCAGGTATTTCACCTGCATTCCTTTCATTTTAATATTGAGCAGATGGTATAAGTGCTCTCTTACCAAGGCAAGAATTGTAGGTCCTTTAGTATCAGCTTGGATTATCGATGTACCCCCACTCTGCAAAATCCTTTAAGGCAGAAGGTGAAATCCTTATTTATAAACAGATCTGGACTGCTGGCTTAGTTTGCCAGAGCTGCTGTGACAAATACCTATGCAACGGGGTAGCTTAAACAACAAGTCACCATGCATTGTCTTATGGTTTGGAAAGCTAGCAAAGCTATGCTTTCTCCAGGAGTCAGTAGCATTCCAGTATTGGCAATGCTTTGTCACATGGTGGTCTCTCTGTCTCTTCTCTAGCTTCTTCTGACTTCTGGCTTCTTGCTTTTCCTGACTTTGGGCTTCTTCTGATTTCTGACTTATGGTCTCTGATTGCATCCAAATTTCCTCTGCCTTACAAGACTTCTGGTCATGTGGTAAAGGCCTACTCCTAACAAGTTTGGCTGCACCCAAAGAGGATCTTTGAAGATCCCGCTCACAAATGAGCCCACACCTTAACTGAAAAACAACATCTTCAAAGGTCCCATTTGCAAATGGCTTCACACCCATAGAAATGCAGATCAAAGCTTGAGCCTATCTTCATGGGGGACATGCTTCAATCCCCCCAAAATTACTTTTGCACATATGAATCAGTGAAGGAATGCCATGAGATTTCTAAGATGCCACTCCCAAGACTCCACTCAGAAAAAAAGATGAAAAAGAGTATACTCACCATTACCCAATACTGCCCAGATCCCACCCAAGCTCCTTCTGAGTTGTCATTAACTATACTCCCAAACTTGCAGGTCCTTTAATATCACATGGACTAATACAGTAAGATCTTTGCCACACATCCAGTACAAAGAAAATCCTGGACATGACTTAGGGATTTTAATGCATTATTCCCTGATCATCAAGTACTCACCCCATCATTGCAATTTTACTACATTTACTTTCCCTAACAATTAAATCAGCACCTTAAGACAAATTTGTGATAATACAATCAGTTGTATGAGAATGAGTGGTACTCTTTATGGTCCATTTCACATCATCTTTGTAATATATCAGGTTAAATCATACTTAACAAAGCCATAACATGAAAAATTAACACTTGTATTTCAACCCTCCATAGTACTGTGAAATGTTCTTGTTTTGTTTTTGGTTTTTATTTGGGGGGGTGGGTGCATGGTCCAGGAATTCAGCCCAGGTCTCCCACATGTAAGGTGAGCATTCTACTGCTGAACCACCCATGCACCACTGTGAAATGTTCTTTTAACATATAGGCTAAAGATGTTAACAAAAGTTACTCACGGGTGGTTTCATGCCGGTGAATTTGTTACTAAACAAACACACAAGAAGGCATGCAAATTGCCATGGCACATAACAGATTTGCCAAAGATCCTGGATTAGCAAGCAACTGAATGTGTTCACCAGCCTTCACAAAGAAAGCCCCATTATTCAGCCAAAGATTATAAGCAGAAGTGAAAGGTGGTTCCTTTTTCTGCTATAGAGTAATTGAAATACTTATATTCTTACAAATTCTCTATATAACATCGCTCTACTGAATTTCATCAGGAAATAAAATAGGAAATCCTATGGCAAATATTTCCCATTTGCATTCATTCCACAAGTATTCGCTAAGCACATTCCATGCACCAGACTGATCTACCTGCGGACAATATAGTGGCCAGGGTCTGATAGATGAACTTGGGGAAGAGAATTAAATAGCAGCCAGCTATGTGGAACGTGAGTGGGACATGCACTCAGAGTTACAAGGACTGACAGTCTCTGGCCAATACTTTGGTTTCTCTTTGTATCATTTTTCCAAATTCTGAACTCTCTCCTTTTCTTCATTATCCTCCATGGCCATAGGAATTTCCTCCATGCCCGAAGATTCTATGACCTCACAGTTGAAGTTCCCAGAACATTTCATCATTCGCTCTTTTAACTGATTCATTACAACCCCAGATGGCAGGTGTCCTCAGCCAAGGTGTGGTGTGCTCAGACTGAAATGCCCTTACGTTTGAGGGTAATCTTTCAACTCTGTATGAGTAAAATTATCCATATTTCTTCTTTATTAAGAATCATTCATATCCATTCTAAAGCAGTACACTGGATATGATATATTAACTTGCCACAAGAAAAGTGGTAAATTGAGTTAATGATGCACATTAAAGGGGGAGACCCTATATTTTTCTCTAGATGATGTACCCATTCCTTTTCAAGATGAACTGTGCAAGCCATGTAAACTGCAGTCTGGGTCTCATTGTACTTGCTCATGAAACAAACACATTTGGGGCTCAACTACTTCCTCACTGACTTCTCTTTTACTTTATGGAAAAATCTACAATGAGAGTCTCCTCAGAGCATTCATCAATTTATTCTTAAAAGCAAACTGCAAGAAAGTTAGTGCAAAAATCAAAGAGCCATCTTCACACATGTCAATACAGAAGGAAGGATTGGGCATGAGTCAGTCTTTTCAACAACACCCACATGGAGTTATTACCATTTTAATCATCACACTTGATTATAAAATCCAGTAATGAATTCTGTCTTTGCAACTAACCTACGGTGTCACTCTCAGTAAATGAATTAATGTGTGTATGTGTATATGTGTGTGTGTGCATAAATCCCCTCACAATAACATATCTTACTTCCCTCATTGAGATATTTTGATGAGCAAATATGATAATAGATGCAAAAGCTCCTGTGAAAAATTAAATATCCAAATTATGCTGTAAGTTTATATATATATGTATGTGTATATATATGTGTGTGTGTGTGTATATATATATCAACACATGTATCAAACTTACCAAAGGAAATAATGCATGTTTTTGAAGAAAATAATTTCAGTTTCTTTCTGAACACTAAATTGATAATCATGATATAAGTATGCAAACAAGATGAGAGAGAATTTCTACAAAACTTTAGGGTTTCAAAATAATTTCTCTGTTCGGTAGAGAAACTTACTAATAGTATAATTAATTCTTCGTGTGTTTCTTGTGCAAGGCATGATGCAGGAGAAGGGGGATACCAATGGTGAGAAATTATATGTAGCCTAAGTCCACATGGAAGTGGTTTAGACGTTTAGTATATAATGATACTTATAAATGCACAATTGCAGATCGTATATGCACTGTGCTTCTAGAAAGAATAGAGCAAATAACAATGGGACTGGGCCTCAGAAGAAAAGAACTCCCAAAAAAGAAGCATTTAATTTAATACCTAAAGGTTGATTTGCAGTTATCTGGATAGATTTGAAGGGGGTGGAAGAATGAGAAGTAGGTGAGAGCTAAACAGGCACCTCCCAGGCAGAGAAAAGTGAATACCATGCACCCTGGTTTAAAGAAGGTGATTGCCAAACTGCAGAATGACTTCCATAGTTGAGGAACCAAAAGAAGGCCTGATAGCCAGAGCTGAGAAACAAAGGCAGAATGAGGTTACCAGAGAAAGCACAGGATGTCAATCTATTCTTCACAGTAGATCATGACAGAGTCCTGCTGACCACATGAAGGATTTTGGTCACTGGCATGGTCAGGTTCATGTGTCAACAAGTGGTAGTACCTGTTTGTCTGGTTGGGCAAGTGCTGGCCTGTCTGTTGTGATGAGGACATTTCACAGAATTAAATCATGATCACATCAGCTGTATCCACAGCTGATTCCATTTGTAACCAGCCAAGGGAAGTGTCTTCTGCAATGAGTGATGCTTCATCTAATCACTGGAAGCCTTTTAAGGAGGATTCAGAAGAGACAGGCTCTCTTCCTGCTTCGACTGGTGAGCTTCTCCTGCAGAGTTCATCCAGACTCTCCATCAGAATCAACTTCACAGCCTGCTTTGCAGACTTTGGACTCTGCATTCCCATAGTTACATGAGACACCTTTATAAATTTTATATTTGCGAGTGTTTCCTGTTGATTCTGTTTCTCTAGAGAACCCTAACTAGCACAACTTGGTACGAGGAGTGGTTCTTAAGAAACAGAATCTTAAAAATGGGTTTTTATGAATGGTTTTCTACTCTGACTGGACTCAAAGGCACTAAGGGCTCTGATTCCCATAATCAGAATGACACTCCCAATCCATATAGTGAGTTGGAAAAAGAAATAGACAAAATATCACCATTCGATTCTCCTAAAGTTTCGCTTGTACAAAGCCAGCTTCTGGGGGATGTTTTTGACACCTTTATGGAGTTTTGTGGAAACAAGAGAAATGTTGGCTGGCTGTTGTTAGATACACTGGCTACATTAAGGAGTGAAAGGGATGGGCTTAAGCCTTCAAACAAGAAGCTTAAGCACCATCTGACAGATGTAGAAGTTTCCATGAGTATCCTGAAGGAAAATCTTATTTCCTGTAACTGTAAACTTGAGATCTCTGAAAATCAGATTCAGAATCTTATTGTTAGAGTAGCAACTTTACAATATAAACTGAAATCTCAATCTTGCATGGTGTCTGCCATTAAAGTGAGGGCGCTGATTGGAAAGGAGTGGATCCCTGAAAAATGGGATGGTGACATATGGATTGATAATGATGTTGGAGGTGAGGTTAAAACCCTAGGTCATGCTGAGTTTTCTCTAGATAACCCTGTAATAGTCTGCCCTGAGGACATAGCTGCCCCACCTCCAGCCTGCCTTGAGTAGTTGGCCACCCAACCACCTCCAGAAGGGATTAGCCCTAGAATGATCAATCCTATTTCACCAGATGAAACTGCAAATGAATGCCCTGAAGCAAATGGCTTGGAAGATATTTCTAATTCTTTTCATGACCCACCCCGACCACCCCTCATTTCTTCCAGATCTATAACTAGACTAACGTCCCAACAGGCCCCTAAGGTGAGGTACAAAGTATCACACATGAGAAGGTACATTATACTCCAAAAGAACTGTGTGAGTTTTCCAATTTGTATGAACAGAAATCAGGGGAATATGTGTGGCAATGGATTTTAAGGGTGTGGGATAATGGTGGGAGGAATATAAGGCTGGATCAGGCTGAATTTATTGATATGAGCCCCCTAAGCAGAGATTCTACACTCAATGTTATAGCTCAAGGGGTTAGAAAAGGGATTAACAGTTTGTTTGGATGGTTGGTTGAAACATGTATCAAAAGGTGGCCAACATTACCTGAGGTTGAAATACCAGAACTGCCCTGGCATAATGTAGGTGAGGGGATCCAGAGGCTTAGAGAGATTGGAATGTTAGAGTGGATTTATCATGAAAGCCTGCTCTTATACCCCAGGAATGTCCAAAGGATGCATCTTTCACCAGAACAGTGAGAAATGAAATTGTGAGATGAGCGTGATCATCCCTGAAGAGCTCTGTAGTTGCACTTCTCTGTAGGTCAGATATTACTGTAGGAACTGCTGTCACTGAGCTGGAATCCTTAAACACAATGGGGATGATGGGATCCCGAGTCAGCACAAGCCAGGTGACAGCACTTAATTGTCAAAGTCAGGGTAGACGTGGCTATTATAATAGACAGCAAACTCAAAGCATGAGTCAAAAGTATATGACTCGCAGAGATTTGTGGTATTGGTTAGTAAATCGTGGGATACCTAGACATACAATAGATGGGCAGTCTACTAAATTCTTGTTTGAGCTGTATAAACAAAAGAGTTCTGGGTCAAGTGAACAAAAATCTAACCTAAATTACAAAAACACAAAGTCACGGCCCCTTAACCAATTTCCAAACTTGAGACAGTTTACAGACCCAGAGCCCCTTGAATGAAGGAGAGGCCAGGTCCCTTTGGGGAGAACCCTGTTACACTGCCACAAATTTATACTGTTAATCTTCCTCCAAGCCTTCCCCAAGGAGATCAATGGCCTTTTACCAGGGTAACTGTGCACTGGGGAAAAGGAAATGATCAGCTATTTCAGGGATTATTAGACACTGGTTCAGAAGTGACATTAATCCCAAGGGACCCAAAACATCACTCTGGTCCAACAGTCAGAGTAGGGGCTTCTGGAGGCCATGTGATCAATGGAGTTTTAGCTCAGTTCCATCTCACAGTGGGTCCAATGGGCCCCTAGAACCATTCTGTAGTTATTTCCCCAGTTCCACAATATATAATTGGAATAGACATATTGAGAAACTGGCAGAATCCCCACATTGGCTCTCTAACTCGTGGGGTGAGGGCTATTATGGTGGGAAAGGCCAAGTAGAAGCCACTAGAACTGCCTCTACCTAGCAAAATAGTAAATCAGAAGCAATACCAGATTCCTGGAGAGATTGCAGAGATTACTGCCACTCTTAAGGACTTGAAGGATGCAGGGGTGGTGATTCCCACCACATCCCCATTCAACTCTCCTATTTGGCCTGTGCAAAAAACAGATGGATCTTGGAGGATGATAGTGGATTATTGTAAACTCAACCAGGTGGTAACTCCAATTGCAGCTGCTGTTCCAGATGTGGTATCATTGCTTGAGCAAATCAATACATCCCCTGGTAACTGGTATGCAGCTATTGATCTGACAAATGCTTTTTTCTCAACAGCTGTTAGTAAGGACCACCAGAAACAGTTTACTTTCAATTGACATGGTCAGCAATATACTTTCACTGTCCTATATCAGGGGTATATCAACTCTCCAGCCCTATGTCATAATCTTGTCCACAGGGAACTCGATCATTTCTCCCTCCCACAAGACATCACACTGGTCCATTATATTGATGATATCATATTGGGTGTTGTCTGAACCACCAAGCCATAAAGTTGGGCATGGGCAGCAGCAATTTATTGTAAAATGGAAATGATATATAAGAGATAGGGCCAGAGCAGATCCGGAAGGCACAAGTAAGTTACATGAGGAAGTGGCCCAAATGCCCATGGTCTCCATTCTTGCCACTTTACCTTCTCTTTCCCAGACCAGAGCTATGGCCTGCTGGGGAGTTCCTTACAGTGAGTTGACTGAAGAAGAGAAAACTTGGGTCTGGTTTAGAGATGGTTCAGCACAATATGCAGCTACCACCTGAAAGTGGACAGCTACAGCACTACAACCCCATTCTGGAATGTCCTTGGAGGACAGTGGTGAGGAGAAATCCTCCCAGTGGGCAAAACTTCAAGCAGTGCACCTGGTTGTTCATTTTGCTTGAAAGGAGAACTGGCCAGAGGGGTATTTGTATACTGACTCATGGGTTGTTGCTAATGGCTTGGCTGGATGGTCAGGGACTTGCAAAGACCATAATTGGAAAATTGGTGACAAAGAGGTCTGGGGAAGAAGTATGTGGATAGATCTTTCTGAGTGGGCTAAAAACATGAGCACATTTGTGTCCCATGTGAATGTGCACGAAAGGATGACTTCAGCAGAGGAAGGTTTTAATAATCAAGTGGATAAGATGACCCATTCTGTGGATACCATTCAGCCTCTTTCCCCAGCAACTACTGTCATTCCCCAATGGGCTCATGAACAAAGTGGTCATGGTGGTAGGGATGGAGGTTATGCATGGGCTCAGCAACATGGACTTCCACTCACCAAGGCTGACTTGGCTACAGCCACTGCTGACTGCCCAATCTGTCAGCAGCAGAGACCCACATTCAGCCCCTGATATGGCACCATTCCCCAAGGTGACCAGCCAGCTACATGGTGGCAGGTTGATTACATTGGGCCACTCCCTTCATGGAAGGGGCAGCAACTTGTTCTAACTGGAATAGACACATACTCTGGATATGAGTTTGCTTTCCCTGCACACAATGCTTCTGCCAAAACTACCATCCATGGGCTTACAGAATGCCTTATCCATCATCATGGTATTCCACATGGCATTCCTTCTGATCAAGGAACACACTTCACAGCAAATGAAGTGCGGGAATGGGCACATGGTTATGGAATTTTCTGGTCTTACCATGTTCCCCATCATCCAGAAGCAGCTGGATTGATAGAACAGTGGAATGGCCTTTTGAAAACTCAATTACGGTACCAACTAGGTGGCAATACCTTGAAAGACTGGGGTAATGTTCTCCAGGAAGCTGTATATGCTCTGAATCAGCATCCACTGTATGGTGCTGTTTCTCCCATAGCCAGTATCCATGGGTCCAGGAACCAAGGGGTGGAAATGGGAGTGGTACTACTCACTATTGCCCCTAGTGATCCAGTAGGAAAATTCTTACTTCCTGTCCCTGTGACCCTGAGCTCTGCTGGTCTACAGGTTTTAGTTCCAAAAGGGAGAGTGCTTCCACCAGGAGAAACAACAATAATTCCTTTGAACTGGAATCTCAAACTGCCACCTGGTCACTTTGGGCTACTCATGCCCCTAGATCAACAAGCCAAGAAAGGGATTACATTATTGGCTAGGGTTATTGACCCTGGTGGTCAGGGCAAAATAGAATTGCAAGTACACAATGGAAGTAAAGAAGAGTTTTCTTGGAATATAGGAGATCCCCTAGGACATCTTTTAGTACTACCATGCCCTGTGATTAAAATCAATGGAAAACTACAACAACCCAATCCAGGCAGGATTATCAATGGCTCTGAAGCTTTAGGAATGAAGGTTTGGGCCACCCCAGCAGGCAAAGAACCATGGCCAGCTGAAGTGATTGCTGAGGGTAAAGGGAACATGGAATGGGTATGGAAGAAGGTAGTGATACATATGAACTATGACTATGGGATCAGTTATGGAAACGAGGACTGTTGCTGTTTTCTTCACATTATACTAATTAAGTTGTAAGATATCAAGTTTAAGAATGAATATTACTCGAGGATGTGCACCCTATTCTGGAGAGATTTAGTGTGTTTTCAGTTATATGCAGGACAGTTGAATACTGTCAGATGAAAGAAAAATGTGTGTTTTATTGCTTTTTATTTAGAAATTAGGTATAGTTTAAGGTTTATATATAGCTGTCAAGTTGACAAGGGGTGGACTGTCATAGTCAGGTTCATGTGTCAACTTGGCCAAGTGATGGTACCTATTTGTCTGGTTGGGCAAGTGCTGGCCTGTCTGGTACAATGAGGATATTTTAGAATTAAATCATGATCACGTCAGCTGCATCCACATCTGATTCCATTTGTAACCAGCCAAGAGGAGTGTGTTCTGCAATGAGTGATGTTTAATCTAATTACTGGAAACCTTATAAGGAGTATTCAAAGAGACAGCCTTTTCTTCCTGCTTCGGCCGGCGAGCCTCTCCTGGGGAGTTTGTCCAGACTCTCCATCGGAATCATCAACTTCATAGCCTGCCTTGCAGATTTTGGACTCTGTGTTCCCACATAAGTGAGACACTTTTATAAATTCTATATCGGTGAATGTTTCCTGTTGATTCTGTTTCTAGAGAACCCTAACTAATACAGTCATCATTCCAAGAGCTATGATGTGTCACTGGCTTTTGAACTGAAGATAACAGATGTATGTATGTATGTATTCTGAATGATAACTTTCGCATTGCTCAGGTGATCTGTCATGAAGATCAAATGGATTGGCATTTTTAAAATATTTCCCAGATTTCATACCCATAGGTGCATCTTAGGAGAGATCACTTTCTTTTATGTAGAAAAGATAGGACCTAAATGCATAAATGTCAATGTGCTGGTTTGAATCTATTACATAGTCCAGAAAAACCATGATTTAATCCTGATCCACTCTTGTGGGGAGCAGTCATTTCTTTTAATGTTGATTCAAAATTGTAGTGTGGAAACTTTTGATTAGATTATTTCCATGCATGGAGATGTGATACACCCAATTGTCTGTGTGACCCTTTGATTAGATGGAGATGTGACTCCACCTATTCAAGGTGAGTCTTGATTAGTTCATCAGAGTTCTTTAAAAGGGGAAACATTTTAAAGAAACCTGAGTCCCAACAGAAACTACAGGGCAGTGCTGATACAAATGCTGACACTTAGAGAACAGTGAAACACAGGTATTTGGAGATACTTGGAGCCCAGCAGACGTTACCATGAGTTGTTAAGTAAGCCAGGACCTGGAGAGAGCCAAGCGAGGCCAAGAGATGAAAGCCAGCCCCAGAGAAGCAAAGTGAGGAAGAAAGCAATGGAGTCCAGGAGCAAGGGACCAGCTGATGCCAGCCACATGACTTCCCAGCTGACAGAGGTGTTCCAGAACCATTGGCCTTTCTTTTTTTTTTTTTTTTTAAA